>WIUT01004426.1:0-17128 GCA_010645135.1 Tetragonula clypearis | reverse complement strand
ATATATTATTGACAATTAACGAAGAAAATTTCACAACGATTCCCTTCGTTCGTTCATGCTGAAACATTTAAACACAGAGCTACGCGTCGAACAAGCGTCAACGAATTCATTGATTGTAAAACCATATTGGATATCGATTTCGCGCATGGTAATATGAAATTTATTTATTCATTTTTTTTTTCTTTCTTTTTTCACTTTTTTCTTTTAACCAAGGATATTGCGAAACGCAATCGACAACGCTTTTGCATTCGTAATCGTGGCAAACAATGATGCAGTTATCGTTAGTATTGTTCGATTTGTATAATAGTTTCGATATCCAATTGAAAATTCGCACGAGCGGTGACGTTTCTTGTTACTTCAAACTTATGACGAAGAGGCTCGAGAATGTTCTCCACTAGAGACTTAGAGATCGCAATGAAATCAGAAATAAGAAACGAAGGAGAATAATTAAAAGGCAAAGAATACTGACTCGATGCGAATCGATGGAGGAATCTCGTATCGAATATATATTCTCCGTTTTTTAACGTAAATAGCATCGTTGTTGGGTAATCTTGTGTAAAACTAGCCTCGATCGTTTTCTGACCGACAGGATAACGATAAGTTTCTTTATAGTTTTAATCAACCATTATTGCGAATGCGTACGATGGCATCGTCATTAACACATTAGATAACATCGACGATATATAGTTATTACGAACGAGTAGCAAAAATATTGCTATTTCCTTGTCTCGATGAAGTTTATCCGAAGGTGGGAAGATCGCTCGAAGTTAATTTTCACAATCAGAGAAACTAAAGCGGCCTTGTTTGCGGCGTTACGAAGGAAGGAGATTTTTTTTTTTTTTAAACAATCGTTGAGTCTCGATGACGGAGCAACAATAGCCGTGACAACTATACGAACATTTCAATTTTTTTCACGGACGACCATATTCTCTTATCCATGTGTAGACTAAACTGGCTTGCCTCGAATACTCTTGTGAATATTAATATCAATATCTTTATTAATAGTTAGTGCAATCGTTTATGTTAAGTCGAACAGAGCTTCTTAGTAGAAGTGAACATTGAGAAAAAGAAAATGAAAGAGTGAAACTTCGCTGGAGTATCCAATAACCTAGTTTGTCTCTGAAGAGTTAATTCTCTCCAATTAAAATGTGTATATTTTTGTTGTCTCTCTCTCTTTCTCTCTGCTTCGATGCCTGATAAGTTAAATCTGATATAGAAATTGCTTCACATTTGATCGACTATTTTGCAGTTTTGTACACTAAACGTGTCGGAATGCGTTAATACTTAAATCAAGTCGATACAATTTTTCAGTAAGTAACAAAAATATCGTTTGCAATTCCTCCATTATGTTCAAACTGTGTGTTCCCCGCCGCAGAGAAATCCGTTTTGAATGAAGCGTTTCGGCAAATCTGTGGCATTTCTTTCGCCAATTTGGTCTCTCGTTGAAAGTAACGAAATTCTGTCGTACGACTGTTCTTGCTCTGACAATGAAAATGGCGTAGCCTTGGCAGGCTACGTCTAAAACGTCGGGCCTCGCCGTGGCCCTGTTACGATGAAAAATCTGAACAAACACGGCGAGGCTTGAGATCGAGAATTCTTTTTTTTTTCGGTAGTACACGAAACATTGAACGAAGTGGTCAGTAGTGATCCTTCACGGAACAAAGCGGAAAACGTGGCCGCCTCCCCTCACCAAAAATGGAAATGAACTCGCTTTGGCAACGAATGGCATTGCTCGTCACTGCTTGCTTTTGGAGTTGTCCCACGATCGTGTCTGTATCTCAGACAGTATATAATATACTTACGTTGCGTCTCATTCATTTCTCCGCGAGTTCAAAATTCAAAAACGCCGTGCGAGACATATTTGCCTTTCGACTTACGATACGATCGCACCGTCATTGAGAAATCATAACGCATCGTGACATCCGTCTGATATCGATCCTGATTATAGCGATCGCAATCGCGGAAACGTCGGGTTCCATCGTTCGATAACGATACACCTTTGTATTCGTAGTTGCGTTTTCTTTTTTCCAAATAAAAGAAAAGAAAAAAACCAAACTGCGTCGCGGAAAAAAAGAGGGGGGGGGGGGGGGGGGAGAATGAAAACGAAAGAACTATTGCTCCGTTACATTATCTTGGGTTCTCGTTCTCTTCGATATTCTGTCAATGAGACGATATTGATATTAGTGCAGAAACACAAGCAATGATGCGACGTCTGGTTTGTAATGGCATTAATATGTACGCGAATGAATGGCGAATTCGAGGAGTGCACGAATTGTGGCGTGTGGAAGGCATGGAAGGCGTTAGGTTACTACTGTTCAAAAGTTTGGAGTCAGCCTCGGACACACGTCTCTCTATGGAAGAAAGTGAGACAGAGAGACGAGATTCGTTAAAAGTTTCTCTTTCATTGCACAGTCGTTGTTGTTCCCTACCTTTGTAAAATAATGTTACGACAAAGAATTTCACTTTGAACAACAAGATCGTGTATAATCTCGTAATTCCACTGAATTACCGGTGGAAAAATGAAAACTGTCGACAAAATGTCGTAACGCGTGTCGAGGGATTAAATCACGAAATAATTGGAAAGAGTAATATTTCTCACAAGAGAAGTTATCAGAATATTTCGTAAAGAAGGATGTCGTCGCAAGTATGTTAAGAATGTTTTCAATTGAATGTTTTTTTTTTTTCTTTTTTTTTGAAACAACTGATGCCAAACTTTCGAGCGGTGGTGGTGTGTAGCAACAGCAAACGAATCGTCCAATTAACTTACACGATGGAAGATGCATAAGTAATAAACATAAGGAGAGACAAACAACAATTGCAAAAAAATAAAAAATGATTATTAAAACTATCCTTTCGGTTGGTTAAACAATCGGTTAGTAAAACCATATACATAATAAGAGTTGTGCGAATACGATCGATAATAACATATAATTAATCGATAAACTTATGTTACATGTATAAAAGTAAATAATGTGAGATCTGTGAAGGCGACTTTTACCTCGATCACTGTAATCTATGAAAACGCACGCTCTCTTTCTTTTTTCTTTTTCCTTTTTTTCTTTTTTTTTCTTTTCGTTACCCTTGTTCGATCCTTTTCTGCTTATCATTTAACGAAGTCTTAAAAAAAAAAAGAACATAGGTGAAGTCTAAAGATGCTAATGAGAATTAAAGCTTACTACATCAGCTCACTTGGAAGTGAAGAGAGTAGTGTTCCACGAAGAGGTATACAGAGCACAAATAAACACCGAGAGGAATTACTATAAATCATTGTTACGAATTACAAACGGACTTTCTAAATACAAATGATCGTGAAAAAGAAAGGAGGATCGCTCCTTTCGTGTTTGTACACCTGAAATTGTTCGAACAAACGAATACATACGCCTGAACGCGAAATCGTTTTTCTCGTTTTACTCTTCTTCTATTTTCTTTTTACTTTTTCTTTTGCGTTATATATTCCGAGTGAAATTTCAAAGGTAAAAAAAGATGCACGAATATATATATATATATCACAATGACGAGATGAGACAAAAAAAAAAAAAAGAAATATATGACAAAATGAAACGAATGTAATTTACATACAAATCTTTACAGTGCCTGCGAAAAGACGTCGAAAAGGCATGTGAACGCCTAATAAGCCATACAAACGCCGTGTCAGTTTCACTCCATTTTAATAGTCATTTCTCTAATCAGTAGATACAATGCTATACACTTCACCAACGGGTAGAGTCACTGCGAATCATACGAAAAATTCCACGAAAGCACGTCTTAAATAATCATAAATAATTGTAAATTCTAAATGACAGTGTTATTTTTTTTTCTTTTCTTTTCCTTTCTTTTCTTTTCTTTTCTTTTTTTTTTTTTTTTTGTTGTTGTTGTTGTTGTTCTTACTTCCACGTAAATGTATTTAATTTCCTTAAATGAAAAAGGAAACACAGATTAACAATGAAAAAAACGCATGGACGCAGCTATCGCCTTTGCGAATTTCACAATTCGTTTCACGATCCGAGAGAAAAACCGCGTGATAAATTAAAAAAAGAAAAGAAATTATCAAGAGTATCAGGATCTTAATAACATTTACGACTTGTTGAAAGTAATAAAAAAAAAAAGGAAAAAAAAAAGAAAAAAAACGAAGAAATGAGGTATGCGAAGTCTCTAAGTTCTGTGAAAGAAAGCGCACGAAAGATGCGTCAAGGGCACGATAAAGAGAACGATAGCCGCGCCCATATCACGAATAGTAATAGAACGATAATATTAAATTTATTCATTAAAAACTAAAGAGTGAACCTATTGCGAAATTACAGACGAAAAATTTCGAGTGTTTCTTATAAACATTTCTCTGATAAAAATTTTCCTCTTTCTTTTCTTGTTTTCGTTTTTCTTTTTCTCTTTTCACTCTCTAATAATATTTCTCTCTAATCACAACACGCTCCAAACCAGCCGAACAATCTTACGATTGTTTGAAAAAAGAAAAAAAAAGCTTATACAAAGTTCAACACTGCTCTTCGACGTTATTCCAATATTCGAAAATAAAAGCACACGCTATATTAGTTTTGCGAGCTTCCAGCGACTGATTTAATTATTAATGTAGTGTATATGTGTACGTGTGTATGTGTACGTGTGTATGTTTGCATTCGTTTAATTAATGCTCGTCGTATTTTTCTTTTCCACCGAATATGATGTGTTCACCAATAAAAGTTTCTTCTTTTCTTTTTTTCCTTCTTTCTTTTCTTTCCTTTTTTTTACAGAGACCCATATAATAAGGCACAATTTTCTGCCTGAGAAGGCACTAAAATATCATGTTCTATACTTGTACGTATAGTATTGATCATATTGCATACACGTAAACCACGCAAAAGGAGAGAGATCAATTTGAAGCGAGTTACAACTAAACAAAGATTATTGTGCACCAAGATTTGTACAAATTAATATTCTCCCGTTTAATACGAGCTCTTTTTATGTATATCATTAAAAAAAAAAAAAATTATCTTATTTCCACTAAATAATATTATATTTTTTCCATTTGTCCACCTGTTCCCTTTTCTTCTCGCTGATTCTATCCCAATGTCTTGCTTTGTTCTCGCTCTCGATTAAGCCGAACGTCGATAAGAACTTAAAAAAAAAAAAAAGAAAAAAAAAACACGACACATAGATACGATGCTTCATGAAACGCGCGATTTTTAAAGCTACCTCTAAAAAATATCGACCGTATCAAAAGAAAAAAAAAAAAAAAAATATTTCTTCCCTCTTTCCCATCCTTTCTTTTGCGGACACAAATAAAATATATATTGCACGTCACGACGCTCCAATAAAATTTGTCATCTTCATCTACTAAGCGGACTCTCTCGTTACGACTAAAAATTTGACGAAAGTTGTTCTCAAACGTTACGTTACGTTACGTTACGTTACGTTTAAAAAAATTTCTATACAAACAATATTCATTACTATAAATTTTTTTCTTTTTTTCTTTTTCTTCTTCCTTTTTTTTTTTTTTTTTTTTTTTTTTTGGTTTCTTTTCTTCTTCTTTTTTTCTATGATAAAATAACCGTGAGAGTGTATCACCAGGGAAATTTTCGCGGCGATTTTCGTTAGACGGTTGTGTCCAGATTGCTTCTATTTCCTCCCGAGTGAATGAAATCTACGTCCATTTCCGAATACTGGCGCAATTCCGGTGTGTACGTCGCGCCGTTGTCCTCTCGTAACTCTCCGAAAATTCGTACGTTCGATGTGTTCGCGTGTGTCTCGAGACAGGAGGCCGAGGTTGTTCGAAAGTGACTCGTGTCTTCGATCGTTTCCCTTCCGTCGAAAAATGTTGATCGGGCAGATTTCAACTGTGGCTGAGACGTTCCGGCATTAACATCGCTACTTAAACGCCGTTTATATCGTAGATTTGTCAGTGTCTTCAACACTGTTGACGAAGCCTTTTCTCGTTGCTGTGCCCTACGAGGGAAACGTTCAGGGATGGTGATGACAGAACAGAAAGAGGAAGATGGACCTAGCACCTATTTCCATTTCCGTTTCTTATTCTTTTTTCTTACTCTTTTTTCGTCTCTTTTTTCGTTTCGTTTCTGTTTCGCACGATCTTCAACATAAGAAAATAAAAAAAAAAAAAGATATTTCTCTGACGTAGCTCTAGGCAAGAGAATTTTGTCTAACAAATTTTGAGCCACGGTATATAAAAAAAAAAAAAAAAAAAAAAAGGATTGACTCGAATACCATTCGAGTGGAAAATAATAACATTTCTCTCTCTCTCTTTTTTTTTTTTTTTACAATTCTATCGCACCGTCAACTCATCACGGATTCAGAGTTCGAACGTTCAAATCATCGTTCCTCTATCAATTATGAAAATAGCCCCGTGGACAAATTCCCGCGGAAATCACAAGAGAGTCGTTACTCTACGAGCAAGCATTTTTCCAAGAACACGAGAGAGGAACGTTCATTTCGAAATCGATGTCGATTCGAGATGTACGTACGTCGTGCCTCTGCTGCTTGCTCGTGAACGAATAACGAGAGCAAGAGCACAGAGAGATAGAGACTAACAAACGTAACACCCGTAAGACGTACAAAATTTGTCCTAGAGAACGGAATTGTTTTCGTTTCGCGTTCGTGCACTGTATTTTTTTTTCTTTCTTTTTTTTTCTTTTTCAGCGTCCATGGCTGTCGGGAAGGGTGGAAAAAAGAAAGAGAAAAAAAAAACGAGAGGGAGATCGACGAAGGATTCGAAACCGTGGAGGAATAACCAAACTGAAATATCCAACGGGCGGAGAGGGAAGGAGTAAGAGGAGGAAAAGAAACAACTTCGCTCGCGGAAATTCGTCGCGAAAGTTTCGCGGTACGATCACCCGTGCAAACGAAAAATCAACCGATTGTCCGATCGGACCGCGATATGCCACAGTCAGACCGCGAACAATCTGAAAGACTCGACGTTCAATCGTCAATCGATTGAGCAAAAAGCCGTGAATTTAAAAAAAAAAAAAAGAAAAAAGAAAACTAGGAAAAAAAAATGAGAGATGCAACGTTTCTTTCTCGATAAACGGCGCGTACCATTCTCCTTCTCGTCAACGTGCCTCGTTTAAAAAAAAAAAAGAAAAACACACACACACACACGATGACGGCGAGAGCGCTGCTCTCTTGCGTAAAGAGAACTCCAAAAGCGAATATTCTCTCTTCTACGTTATACGTCATTATTCTTATACATTCTTTCGTTTCCTTCGAATTCTCTTTTTCTTTTTCTTTCTTTCTTTCTTTCTTTCGTACGTACGTGTTTCCTTCCATCGTTTCTTTGTTTTTCTTTTCTTTTCTTTTCTTTTACCTCTCGATTAATTAACAAACAACCTGGTCGCGGTTCAACGTTCCCCTACGAAACAAAGTGACGAGTGTGCCACGTAGCTAAACCGATAGTGAGGTTCGGAGGTTCGAAATGTAAAAGCATCTATTTGGTAGGACGAGCGATCGGAGTTTACAGGGAATCGAGATTAAGGATATGGGTACGGATGGTAAAATATTTGGTTACAACTCCATGTCCTGCGCCTCGTCCTCGCTGAAGTCGCTCATCGAAGACTCGCTATCGGACGACACTCCGTTTTCGGTACCGCTGTTCTCCTGGTCCCTTAGCGCCTCCTCTGTCGCGTACTTCCTCACGTAATCTGCCAAGAAATCAAGAAGGAAATTGCATCCCCGGCTGCATATATTCTCGCACGTTCATTCGACGTTGGAAATAACGACGTTTCTAGAACGTCGTTCTAGCTACACTCTCGACAAGTTTCGCCCTCCAATTGATGTTCCATCGCGAGAGATCGACCCACGAGAAACCACGTAACGTGTAACGTAAATGAACGAAAACGAGAACTCGTCGAACGCGAGAGAAAGATACTGAAAGATGCTTCAGATATAATTCTCGTCCCATCCTCTCAACTCACCAGCTACTTTCTTCTTGTACTCCTCAGGTTTGTGTAGATACATGGCAGCTGCGTCGCCATTCAATGGGTCGATTGGATTAGGATATGTTAACAATTGGGGTAGGAAAGACTCGAATATATTCGACAAATCTGCAACAGTAAACGAGAGGTGATCTCTGGTCAAATTTCTCAGAATTCGTTGTATTTATCGATTTATACGTACTGAGGGGTGAAGGGGGGCGGGGGGGGAGGCTATATGATTAAATTTGAGGATCGTGTAAATACGTACCGTAAAGGGCAGTCCAAGCCTGGTTTATTACGTCTAGACACACTGTGCCTGAGACTTCGTCAATGTTAGGGTGGTACACCTTGTTCATGAAGCCGATCGAAGGAGATTTGAAGGGGTAGTGCTCGGGCAAGTGAACTCTCACCTTCCATATTCCACCCTCGTAAGGCGCTGTAACGTAATACAAGTATGCAGTATCAGTAACGATCACACGCTGAAGGTTCTCGATGTGAGATACGTGGCGAAAAGATGCGATCTCTACCTCGGGTTTCAACCCACGGAATCTTTTTGTTCTCCGCGATTCGCGCGACGTATCGACATTCTTCAAATACGATATGTTTCGAGCATGCCGATGTGTCCTCGCGGGTAACAATAATTTATCTTAAAGCATAAATTTATCACGGATTTGTTTGAACGCGACTTTCGGCTACAGGCGAAAGCACAATGGATGTTGTTTCAATGGTTAAATAAAAAACAGCTTCTATGGCGAACAACAAGCGCAATCGTGGCTCACTCGATCGTCGATGGCGACGAATTTCGATCATCGAGATAGCCGAATGTCATTATCGCCAATATCCCAGGCAGCTGCAAAGTGCCATATCATAAATCGCGATAGATTAAGGAAACTCGAACGGTTAAACGGTGAAAACCCAGCTCCTGGAACGCGCAGCTCCCTTGCCTCTCGCAAGGAAACAAGAAAATGGACTAAATGGATGAGAAAATCCATTGGAGTTCAAGATAGGAAACAAGCTGTTTTTAAGATCGAAGCTTTCGCAAGAAAGCTTTCCATTCACTGAGGAGGGGGCTTTCAGCTATATATCAGAGACAATGCAAATTCCTTCCGACTCTCGGGGATCTCTTTTGACTCTAGTAGAAATTGCTTAGAACACAGTAACTAAGAGGAGCGCGCCTGTTTCTCAAGTATATTCGATAGAATGAACCTGAGAATGAACCATATAATGAAATCGAAACCAAGCGATGACTTTGCTGCTTGTTTCAGGTAGATTAGTTACTTTTTTAAATAACCGAAGCGTATACGTCAATAATAACAAATACGTTGATTGTTTTACACCTCGATTGTTCAAATATGTATGGATAATGAATTTCCAAATTGCATGAGTCTCTCTCTCTCTCTCTCTCTCTGTCTCTGTCTCTCTCTCTTACTTCTCTCATTCAACGGCACATAGCAAAATAATTTGACAAAATCGATATTAATATATAAATAAATATTTAAGTATGAAAATATTAATTATTACACATAAATTTATTATATTTGAACGAACATATAAATATTTATTTAAATGTAACGAAAAACATAAATATATATATATATAATATTTATGTATATGTTATGTAAAATTACTCGAATTACTCATTTCCTCTCGCTCGAAGCAAGTCTTTCAAATGCAAGCGACAATTATTTTTTTCAAATCATTCTCAGCCCTTCGTCTCTTTCATTTTACTATAAATTTTCAATGATTCGCGAAGGACCGTGAATTTGAACGCACAAGTCCGTCTGGTGTTCTGCTCGAAATTCTCCCGAAGAATTCTCCTTGGATCAGGCGAACGCGTGATTATTTGCAGCGTACGGCCGATAAATCGTACGTACACGAGTAAAACGTAACACCGGTCGGAGAACGCAGAGACAAAGAAGAGAGTCCTCTCGCCGAGTGAAATTTATTTCGACAACGCAACGAGCAACAAGACCTTCCACCGCGGATTAAAATCAACCACTGGGGACGATCGAAACAAGTCGAGGAAGAAAAAAGAAGAAGAAGAAGAAGAAGAAGAAGAAGAAAAAATACAGAGGAAAAAGAAGAACGAAATGTATGTATTTCTCAGCCAGTCGGAACTCGGAGCGAGAAAGTCTGGTTGGACGATCAATTAGTCGACGAGCACGAATATTCGAAACAACGAGACCAATTGAGAACTCTTGCGCAATGATTTCACTGGCGACCATTTTTCCCGACCATTTCACTGACTCGCAGAATTAGAAAATAACAAAACTTGTTGTCGAGCGTTGTGAACGTTAGAAAAACCAATTTGTTCGTTAACTTGCTGCTGGTAACTTTGAAGAATCCGAGCTAAGTAGTCGAAGAATCGAAATTAAAACGAAAGTAGAAAATACACCGATGCAAAAAAGTGAAGGAAAGTGATCTACTAGTTTTCGCACGTTTCGTCATTTATTCACGTGCAGGGGAAATTATCAGGCCGAAATTGTATATATAATAAATGGCCCGCATCGGTCAAATGGCCTCGAGATATTTGCCTTTTTGTTTGCACGATTATACCACCGCCAGGTCGCTAGTTAATTAATAATCAGCAATCATCGATCTTCGAAATTAATACTGTATCATCGTGGGAAACAGAGAGAAATTGAACTGTCTATTGCATGATAATCGCATCGAGCCTGGAAAAGCCGGCGGGCATCGATGATGCGCGGGAGGGGGGAGGGGGAGGCGGATGGAAAACGCTGTGTCGATTTCATCCGGTTCTCTCTACCCCGCCGATATATTCATTCCTGAGCAATCTGCGACGAAATTGCAATAACGTGTGATGACTGATACTAATCAATTAACGACGAGGAAATTTCGCGCTCTAAAGTTGGAACTACTTCGAATTTCCCCCAGCCCCTTTAAGTTCAAAAATAATCGCAATTAATTAAGTTCGGACTCGGTGAAGAGTTGGCGAACATGAGAGAAATCTTTTCCATAAATCTTGCCGTAAGATACAATTCGAAATCACGTACAATTAAGTACTTGAACTCTCTTTCTATCTGGCTTTTATTTCCTAAGAAAATAAGCATCTCTTTCCACAGGCTTTTCGAAAGGAGGAAGAAAATGCCCAGGGCTACTTCACCCCTTTAAAGTTCAAAAACAATCGCAATTAACAGTTCGATTAAGAGCACGAAGTTGAAAAGAATCTAGAGAACTTGAGGGAAGTCTTTTCTATAAATCTTGCCGTAAGATACAATTCGAAATCACGTACAATTAAGTACTTGAACTCTCTTTCTATCTGACTTTTATTTCCTAAGAAAATAAGCATCTCTTTCCACAGGCTTTTCGAAAGGAGGAAGAAAATGCCCAGGGCTACTTCACCCCCTTTAAAGTTCAAAAACAATCGCAATTAACAGTTCGATTAAGAGCACGAAGTTGAAAAGGATCTAGAGAACTTGAGGGAAATCTTTTTCTATAATTTTCTACAAGTCTTAAGGCACAATTCGAGGATCTTTTATTTTTATTACTGTCTTTCTCGACACGCTCGAGAAATGATACAGACGAGAGAGAGAAGAAAATTCCTCTACCGCGGCAACTTTTCAAAGATTCGCCTGCGACCTTTGAAAATATCGACGAATTCACTCGATAACGAGCATCGCGATTCCGAGAGAACGATATACGAATTTCTTGAATCGATTCAGCTCCGGGTATTCCGAAGTAACAAACACAGAACACCGCACTAGCTATTACGCAGACCTAGAGTGCGCGGCTCTCTCGGTTTTCCACCCGTTCACAGCGAACCTCCCCGACTTTTTGCCTTCGAGAGAGAGAGAGAGAGAGAGAATCACGATTCGCGCTACGTACACACTCGTGAATCACACCCACACGCGAAACGATTTCGCACGAACGTACACCACTATGTTCACAAGTATCTATAAACAGCACAAGGACTCTGCACACTTGCAAATGAAACCCTAAGCGAGACTCCAATTTTCGTCGTCTGATCTCGTTCAAGGCGATCGTGTTAACCGAAAGGAACAAACAACAACAAAAAAAAAAAAAAAAAGAATAACGCGATCTCGCACAGGTGGGACAATAGTCACGTCACGCGAGATAGTCGAGATCGAAGTCAACGAGAGATTTATTCCGAAAATCTGTCGTTACAATCTCGCAAATCGAAAAATCGTTCGGAAAGATCGGGACACGCTCGCGGCCGGCTAACTGTGTAACTTACACACACGTGGCGGTGTGTGCAAGCAAGTGCACATTATGCACTGGAAGCGGTGGCAAGCGTAGGCGAGAAACGTGACCCACCTGTGCGTACACGCACGTGGAAACACGGTACGCGCGCGCGGATTCACGGTGAAAGTATCGATATCCACGCGGAATCGGAGCTGCGGGAATGCAACGAGCAACACCGTGTTAATTCCTATCCAGCGTTCAACGAGAGTTCACCGAACTCACCTTCCTCCGCTCTTTCGTATTTCTCTTTTCCTTTCTTTTCTTCTTTTTTTCCCCTTTTTTTTCATTTTCCTCGTCTTCTTTTCTCTCTCTCTCTCTCTCTCTCTCTCCTCCCCCCTGCTCGCGCTTTGTACACCGCGAGTTTTCTCGTTCAAAGGAATGACGACGTGCACGCGTTATTGGAGCATCGGCGCGCGCTTTTCTGAACGTATCGCGTTTCTGAGTTTCATTACCGATACTTTTTTAAACACACCGTCCACAACGTTTTCGACGGTTTACGCAGAAAAAATCGTAGACGTAGCCCGCTTTTTCGCGATCACCGGTATTATGCTGCCGATATTATCGATCAGCGAAATGTTACGCGCGTCCCCTCCAAATTGAATTCAGTCGTACGTTTTTCACGTACGATCGTGATACCGAGATTATATAAAACTGTTCGTACAATGTCCATAAATTTGCATCGTTTTCTCGTTTCTAGCCACGTGTGAGTTTCTAACCTTTGCCTCGTTAAAACGGGGAAGTATTAATGGCTAACGCGCGTCGTAATACGCGAGCACTGGATTTTGCCGATTTTACTCGTCGTGATTTATTTACAATGTGGAGAACTATCGCAACTAGATAATTAACCTTCTCTCGGTCGTTGATGTTGCAACGCAACCTCCAATTTACTTACTTTATTCGAGCATAACAGAAGGGGAACAGAAAGAGAAATAATTATAACCACGACAACTTGGCGAATTTCGTGGAAAATGACGATTTTCCCTGCGTCACGGGAACCCGCCAAGTGTTGCGAATAGCGAGTCGAACACCGTAACTGAACCCTGGCCACTTCCTGGTTTCTGTTCGATTGAATCGTAATGGACCGTAGGATAATCCCTCATTCGAGCGATAACTGAGCTGTTCCTGCGTGTTTCCTGCTTATCGGCTAATCCTCTAAAGCCATCGCTTTTCGTACTTCAGCTCTTAAAACATCGTTCACGTTCGATCATCGTTCAAACTTCGTCGGGTCACGTCGAGATTGTCGAAGCTTCGATCGAGGAACGATCGCTAAGAACGTTAAAGGAATCCTAGGGATATTCTGCATCTCTTATTATTTAGTTAAGACATCTCGTCGTAGTGTTTTATTTCGTTTTTTTTTTTTTTTCTTTTTAATGTTCTTTCAATTTTCGACTTTTCCTCGGAGAATTTCAGTTCTCTGTTTTGAGAGATGATAAATGAAGCGCGGTTCAACTCGAATGGGAATAATCTCTTCTACGAAAATCGATCTAAAAGTTAACCTGAGAGAGGTCATAGAGACAGATAAGATCGAGGAGACGAGAGAGAAGTTGAATTAAAATTAACGCAGTCACCGGGAGGAATTGCAGAATCGGTAGAGTTAAACGAGCATGAGCAAGACCGGTTGAGAACGAGGCAGAAAGAGAGAGAGAGAGGAGAGCACTTTATTACTGAATTTTTACCGCGAGCTAACCGATTTAACCACGAGAGAGCTTAATGGAGAGCTCGACTGCTCAGCTTCTTAAAAATAACGAAACACGCTCGAGCTACGAACAACGCCGAGTACGAAGAAGAGAAAAACGCGTGGAAGAAAAAAAAGTTTACCTTGAAAATTGACGATTATTTACGCCACCTTTCATCTGTCTCTGAAATTGAGAACTTCGTGGAAAAATCGAGTTTGCGGTTTCACACAACACAGGATGCAGCAATTTAATCTCTGAGAAGCACATGCGGAAAAAAATAATTCAGCGATAACTTGACGCTCGAGCCTCCTGAGCTTTCTTCGCTCGCAAGCACAATATCTAGCGTTAAGTTAATAAATCAGTCGAAGAGGAAACGTTTGTTCGACACGTTGGTTTTGGAAAATCGACTCTCCCAGTGTGTCGTGTAATCTCACACGAACGAGATCTCGATAAATTCAATTCCGTTCTACGATTTTTCACATTCGACGACACGCTCGTCAAGTTTCCGCGCGACGAGTTAATTTTCGCGAGAATTTTGGCGAGAATTCGCGTGATAAAAATCGACACAACCGCCGCGACGAAACGCGCGAAAACTGAGTAACTCTTGCGAAATAAATTGTTACGAAAAGAATCATTTTCTTTTTTCTTTTTTTTTTTTTTTTTTTTTTTCTTTTTCTCCCTATCGATGTCTAATCGAACTTTGCAGGGCCATCGTAATTGTCTTTATCAACACCGACGACAGTTTGATCTAATTGGGACCATGTAGTGAAAAAACGAAAGAAAGAAAAAAATAGAAAGAACGAAAAGAAGAAAGAAGATACAATTTATCTCCCTTTATTTTCTTCGTTGGCGAAAGAGATTTTCCTCACGAGTAGCATTTAACCAGAAATTTAACACTAGAACCATCAAAGCACAGAATCTCCATCAGAGTAAAGCAAAGAAATGAAAAAAATAATGAAATTTATACAATACAGTGGAGTACACGAGCTTTTACTTTAATCTCTAGAAACCATTATATTTTAAATTTCTAAAAAATATCTAACAAGAATCGTAACTTTTGGTCATTCTGTCCATTTTTTAGATGTTAATCACGTTTTCTTAAGTCATTTGCCATCCACTCTGTAATTAATGAGAAATTCTCCAATGAGGAATTTTCATGTAAACGAACGGTCGACTCGTAATTATTGCAGAATCGCAGAATCGCGTGATTGATATGTCGCGATTAATCGGCGAGCTGCAAGTGAACTAAATAATAGACGCGAATGAAACAGAGCTTCGATGGAATGGCGGCGATGGTCCCTAAAACCCCGGAGCGCTATTAAGAATACTGAATACAATTTGGCCTTCGAGGATCCTGCCATATTGTTTTCTGATCCTCAAAGCGTTCGCTTTGGTTGCAATCCCTCTGTTTAACAATCCAACTCGTTGCTTGGAAAGACAGGTCTTTCCAACAATTTATAACACAATTTCGTAACCAGCCTGCTGTCCTGCCATAGAAACGTAATTACACTCGTACAATCACGTGTTCGGTTCAGATACTCCCAGTATATTCCAGTCGGTGCCTTAATCATGCTTATCCCATTCCACCGGTTATGCAACGGTATATTTCACCCTAGTTATCGAGGGTTAACGCTTCAAACGCGTAATCTGAATACGACGTATCGTGCGCTACGCTGAAATATAAAATCCACCACTTTTTGGAACCTAAATCACTGCTTAAACAGCGCACACACAGAGAGAAAGAGAGAGAGAGAGAGATACGCACTGTAATATTTTCAACAAAGCAGGCGTAACTCACTCGTTGGAAATTCATCATTTCTCGCAGGTGAGCGCAGAATTTTTGTTGAAACCGTGATCATCTCCGAATGGAAGAAAAGGATCGACTCATCAACAGAATTGTGATCATGTGCATGGATCTTTCGTTAGAGAATTAGAGAGAGAAATGGCAGGGAATATCAATAATAATGCCTGTCGCGGAAAGAGCCAGTGAAAACAGTAAATGGTGCAAACGATAAATGGAGACGGAATTCCGGATGAAAGTAAGGTATTTTACAATTATTCGTCGCTTAACGTAAATGGGGAAAAGTAAGGAAAGTGGATAAATCGGTTCCGCGTGAGTTAAGAGACAGGAGCCACAGAGACGAAAGGGAAATAGCCATTAAAGAAACAAAGAACGAGCTAGAATGTGAAATACGTTCATTCGCCGCTGGATTATTTCTTAAAATGCACTTTGTCTATCTGTAAATGAACGAACGGCAGCTTCTGAATAGCAAAATTCAAACGAATTAGCTGAGAACTGATAATTCTCGTGGATAATCAATGGGAGGAAGAACGTACAATTAAATGGAAAATTATTTCGCCCCTTTCGACGTATTCGACGTCAAATTAATAGATAAAATTCTTCGTACAAACGTTGCTTAATTTCGCTCGAATATCCGTCCAAATATCGAACGGATATATGAAAAAAAAAAAAAAAACAATATGCACCGTGTCAGAAAAAGAAGAGGAAAAAAAAACGGGGGAAAATATTTTTAATAAATAGAGCGTTAACTCTCGATATTAAATAACGGCACAGCCGTTCATTCGCCATACTAGAATGTACAAAGGATTAACAATCTATGTAACGGAAATATATTTTAAAATAACAACAAATAACACACGTTCCTTTCTTTTTCATCGCTCTATGCACGGAGATTGGTGTATGCGTGTGCGTCATGCCACGCCTATGTCAAACAGTACAGTGATTCGTGTCCGAGACGTCATTTGACGTCAAAAACTTAATTAAACACACGTTGCTCCAGAAATAAGCCGCAAACACCTTCAAAGTTACATTTCAACCGGGTCAATACAATCGGATTTGAATGTTGTGCGACATCCAAATTGCGCAAGCAATCACTAGTCGGCCATTCTCTATTCATCGGGAACAAATTTCAATCTTTATCCAGCTATTATCGACGAGTAACATCGATCGATCGATGTAGGACATCGAACGATCGTGTGATCTTGAAATTACACACAGTAAGAAAAAATGAATATTTACGGTTGAGACAATCGTAACTCGATGATCTTAACCTTTACCAGTTTTATCACATAGGGGAATTACGCTAGTACATTCCTTAGTAATTTCGAAAATGGGATTTCTCCTAATTCATCAGCCGTGGATTAAAACTCGAAACAGTGATTGACAGACTGCGAATTTCTGCGGAGAATTTATAAGAATATAATTGAAAAAGTCTCTATATTCAATCGTGGATTAATAATTAATATGGATTAATACATCGAAACAGTGATTGACAGACTGCGAATTTCTGC
>WIUT01004425.1:0-17130 GCA_010645135.1 Tetragonula clypearis | reverse complement strand
TTACTTACTTACTTACTTACTTACTTACTTACTTACTTACTTTATTCCTTACTTACTTATTTACTTGCTTACTTGCTTACTTTATTCCTTACTTACTTATTTACTTGCTTACTTGCTTACTTACTTGCTTACTTAGTTGCTTACTTGCTTACTTCCTTCCTTCCTTCTTTCCTTCCTTCCTTCGTTGCTTACTTGCTTGCTTGCTTACTTACTCGCTTACTTACTTACTCGCTTGCTTTCTCGCTTAGTTGCTTAGTTGCTTACTTGCTTGCTTACTTGCTTGCTTGCTTAGTTGCTTAATTGCTTACTTGCTTGCTTGCTTAGTTGCTTACTTGCTTACTTGCTTGTGTACTTGTATACTTATTTACTTCCTTCCTTGCTTCCCTGCTTGCTTGCTTCCTCCCTTCCTTGCTTCCTTGCTTCCTTGCTTCCTTCCTTACCTACTTACTTACTTATTTACTTACTCAGTTACTTACTTACTTACTTACTTACTTACTTATTTACTTACTTCTTTCCTTTATTCCTTTCTTCCTTCCTTCCTTCCTTCCATCAGGGATCTCTTTATTCTGGACAGGATAGTAACTGGGCAGATAGGAGAGATCTGTAATTTCACACCTCATGTACGGGCATTTGTAATGGGCGTCGCGGCCGAACTCCCATTGGCAAATCCTTCATTAAATTCGCATTCCTCCGTGCATTTGAAAATTCGAAGCGTTTCTGACAATCCTCCGGTTGTGTTGCTCGCAAGCACGAGCGCTATTCGTTTAACTCAAACACGGGGCGAACAAAGCGCGGAGCAAGCCGGGAATGTTCGCTTGGACCGAGCGGGAAAAGTGCAAAATAACAAACGAAGAGAGCGCGCGTCACTGCAAAACTTCGTCAAAAGTAACTGTTGCAAATATATATTTCACTTGTATTTAACTCGTTGCGCGTAAATTTTACCTCCTTTCTTTTTTTCTTTTTTTATCGGAAAATTTGCGCAAAATGATCACTTTCCAAAGCGCTCTCTCTCTCTCTCTCTCTCTCTCTCTCTTTCTCTGGATATCTCCTGATCTCAAAGGGCACTTCGTAACTAAATCTTTAATAGAAGAAGAGTAAGGATAGAAAACAATTTTATAAATACTTAATCTTGAATGAATTTGGATTTGAAGATCCAGATAAATGTAAAATTATTAAATGAATAAATACTAATATTAAAATAATTAATGGTAAAATAAAATGCCGAGAAAAGAATCGATTTAAAGTAGAATTATCGATGGAAAAAATCCTCCTAGGGAAACTCAGATAATAAATTAGTAATTACAAGTTGCAGATAATAAATTAGTAATTGCAAGTTGCAGTTTTTTTTTTTTTTTTTTTTTTTTTTTTGCGAAAAAACCAAGTGCGAGGCAACTTGATGAAAATGATGGCGCGAAAGGAGATCTACCGGGTGTCTCGTAAGCATCTCGCCTCGAGGCCGAGCACGAATGGCAAATTAATGCGATGCAACGTACGCGTAACGCTTAGCTTAGAGTTGGAGCCTCCTCTCTCTGTGGATTCGAATTCATCGAATCGCGCGGCTGAGTTCACGGGGATGACTGGTTCCTTTTGCCGTTCGAGCGTCGGTTCCCCGCTCTCTCTTCGCGCTTACAAAAGGCGCGGCGGTGTAAGTGCTGCTCGCCTCCTTCTTCGAGTCTCGAGTTCCTCTCCTCCGTCGAGTGAAAATGTCGGCGAGTCGAAGGTAACGAGTAGTAGTAAAAAAAGAAAAAAAAAAAAAGAAAAAAAGAAAGGTGCGAGTGGGGAAAGGAAGAAGGAGACTGGAGTGGAGTGAGAGAGAGAGAGAGAGAGAGAGAGATTCCTCTCACCTTCTCGATTGCTGATGCTCTTCTCGCGTCATCAGCAATCGCGGGAGACTCTGTGTCCAACTCGTCGCCGCAAAGAACGAAAGTGCGACGAGCGTGTATAATACTCGCGCGCGAGTACGTAACAAGCGCGCGGCGGTCTTCGCTCGATGAGACTTTCCCCCGTAGATTAAAGGCGTCGTGGAATTCCTCGCGTGTTCTATTTGATCGGTGCAGTGGCTCGCGAAACTATTTGAATGCCTGTGGAGATATCCTTTTGCGAACGCGTTTCTCTCTCTCTCTCTCTCTCTGTATTCACTCTCTGTGGCTTGCCTGTATATTTCTTCGTGTACGTTTCCTCCGTACACGTGGTGCACGAGGTACACAGTTTGAAATTTCATTTAATCCAATCGCCGTAAGAGCAAGACGAACGCGAAAATGAATATTCGAACGATCTGAATTGTCCATTTTGTTCAGCGAAATTCAGCCTGTGTACACGAGCGTGTGTTCTTCTTCTACGAAATATATATATATATATATATATATACGCGAGGTAAATATCCTTTATTTTTACACGCGTTTCGAAATGATTGAAAGCGCTAAATAAAATTTCGAATATTCAACGCGCGCGCGACGAACGTTCAAATCCAAGAAGAATTTCATATGCATTGATGCAATGTACCAGCAAAGGGGAAAAAAAGAAAGAAAGGTTTATGTGTAATCGCGGTTGATTCTGTGCCGCGCCGGTGATATTATTGCGTGTACACATCGAGGTTTGCGCAAGCCTGAGGTCGCCGCTGTCTGACCCGAAGGTAGCGCCGCTGTAATGAGAAATTCTGGTGGATGCGTTGTTCCGTAAAAGGAGTCGGACATAGATGGGATTTATAGAGGTTTCACTGGTAAGAATTATCTTGATTATTTTTCTTGCTTCGAAAGTATCGACGGGCGTATCGTGCGACTAGATAGCGAATTCTTCGCTGAATTAGCCGGTTGTTCATTAACGCAATTAAAGAAATGGGATTTATTTTGAAAGCGGTTCATCTTTCCTTGTTTCGAGAGAATTAAAGGTTAGCATGTCAGTGTGATTGAACGATATAAATTAATCACAAATTACGTGATATCTCATTTTTTTTCGCCAAAATGGACTTATATACGCCACTTTCAAAATGAACGGTCCATATAAACTTCGTGTACGTAACTTCGTATACGTTACTTGCGAAACGTTATAAAAAGCACACTTCGCTTTCGACGTTTATATTATATTGAGTAAGTTACTGCACTCTTGAATTTTTCCAGAAGAATGCGCAAACACTCGCAGTTCTGGTTATTTGAGATTATCGTCCCTTTCTCGGTTTCCTCTTTTTTACGCTTTAACGCGCCACGCATGAGGTCATCGTCGCAACGTTAGTCAGCTTTGACACGACGCTCTTCATTCAGTTCTTACGACAGATCGGTAAAGAACGCGTTTTCTGAGAGTTCGGAGTGTTCTGTATTTTTTTTTTTTTTTTTTTGCAAATAATATAATTTTAGAAAAAAAAAAACGATTCACCTCGTCGAGACTCTTCTTCGAAATATTACCCCCCCCCCCCCGAAATCTTTCTCACGCGCGATTGAAAATTCGTAGATTTTTACGTCGGGTATCCGTATAAAACGAAGTCCATATAAAGGATTATTTTCATCGCAGAATTGGAATTACTGGTCCGCTTTGCAATGCAGAAATCCGCGTCGCGGGGGTGGTTTTTTGCCATATCGGCGCTCAAACAGGCGACGAAAAAAAAAAAAAAAAGAAAAAAGAAAAAAACTCGTTCATTTCCATTACTTATAATTTCATACGATCCATCGGTTTCGTATTTCGCAGTCCCCTTCCCTCCCCCCCTTCCTCCCTCTTTTCTCTCATCCGTTTGCGACTGATTATGAAAAAGTCCCCCCCCCCCGCGCACGTCGCGAAGTTGCAAACGAGCCATGTCACGGACAATGGAAAGTTTTCAATTAGGGGATGCAAAATATGTGTTTCGGCGGGCAAAACACACGCGGCCCCGGCCCCATGGTCTCCATGGCGAAACGCGCGCATGAGATCGCTGCTGCTGCATTTCGTCGTTTGCGTTTTTTCGTTCTCTGAAATGACGACTACTCGTGCAAACACAGCCGCGGAAAGAATTGCAAGACAAAAGGCAACGGCGAGAGTGGGGGAAGAAAGGATTAAAAAAGAGATTAAAAGGAAGACGAGACTCGGAGGATAGGCCAACCACTCGAGGAGGAACAACATTCGATCGTCGATGCCTATCTTTTCTCTCGTTCTCCTCTCCTCCTCTTCATCCCGTATCTACCTTTCCCTTGAATGCTCGTCGGCAAAACGCAGTTACCAGGTTGCGTGAGAGACTGTGGCAGCGCTGCTTGCTTGCTTGCTTGCTTGCCTTGCTACCTCCTCGAACGAAAAACGAGATACGATTCTAGGCAGTGACGGTGGGTGATGCATTGTCGAGCCTCGGAGAGCCTCGTCAAGGTAACACGAACTCTCCGTGGCTGAAACGTGAAATCCATAGACGTTCTCCAGGCTCTCTCCTCTCTAATGCTGGAATAATCCCCTCCTCGCCGCCGGTAGCAACAACAGCAGCGAGGCCTAGACAGATTCTCCGAGTCGATTTACATTTTGCGTTTCAATTTTGCATTTCTTTTTCTAGCCCCCCCCCACCCTCTCCTTTTTTGTTTCCAATATCTTGTTTCTGCAAAAGGGAGTAAAAATTCGCTTCTCGCAAATTTTATACAAACAACGAGTAATTTCACTACGAATTTACTCGGATCGCTTGAAAAGTTAAATACCAAAGTAAATTACGCTCACTTACGTTCTCTGTGTATGGGATTGATCTTTTCCTATGATTGATCTTCGTTCATTTATGAACTTCCGATATCTGTGAGATATTCATCCTGCATCGCGTGATTCGCAACAATCGGTATGATGATATATTAACCCATTGAAAATTTGCCAGGCAAATTTAGACCGTCTCTTGCCGCCTGGGAGCGAAAATTTTATTTTAAAGAAAACACGAAATTTCCCCAAATACAATAATACTAGGTTGCAGATTTAGTATATCGAAATGGCATTTACTTGAATTTTAGTAATACATTCATATATATATATAATTAATATGTTATGACCGAATAGTCTAAGTTGTTATTTCTATAATAAAAAGTGATATTAAATATGTTTTATACGCTATATTCAATTTTTGTTCATCCTTTCTAATAATTCCTAACTCAGACCGGCAATAAAAATATTCACTGACCAATTGCAATCAGTCTAAACTTGTAGCGCAAACTACGAGATATCTCGTAGTTGACAGTCAATGGGTTAACGTATATAGTGTAGTAGTAATTTAGTATTAAAAATTATACATAGCATATGGTATAATATATTGACCCTTTGCACTCCGTTGTCGCTGCTGCGGCGACATCAAAAAGAAACGTTTTTTTTTTTTGTTTTTTTTAATTCAAATATTCTTTAATTTTTCTTGGAAGCCTATGCTATGTTAGTTAATCTGGAGTAGCTTGGTAGCCGATAGTAAAAATGACTCGGAGTCATGCTGATAGATTATATTAGAAAAAAAATGTTCGGAGTGCAAAGGGTCAAAAATTAGTATAGTAATATTGCACGAAACTATTCTACACCAGAGACTTTTAACGGTATATTAACATAATTTGACGCCACGTGGGATTTATCGTTAACCAGGGAACATGTTTTCGCGAGTATACTAGTATATTTTACCAGATCATTTGAAATGCATCGACAGTGGTATCATCCCATTAATTCGCTAATATACACGCGTATAAAAGAATACGTTAACAAACGTACACGGCTGGCGCGTGGATCGTGTTGCGCGTACAAACACCATTGAAACGATAAATCGATGCCACTCTTTCGGTTCAGTTGCATTGCAAAAGTTTCGAATCAATTCTCGCGCATACATAGAAGGGGAGAAGCACGTCAAAAAGATATCGATATACCTAGCCCTCGTCCCCTCCCTCTCTCCCCCTGTTTTTGCACATGTGCGACGAGACACACGCTCGTGTCCATAAAGCAATGCTCTGCGACGAGGTACAATTTTTTATTCAGAAATATCGGTTCCACATTGCATCCACTGCTCTTTTGCCGTTTTCTACGCGGCGAGAAGTGGCCTTCGCGTGGCCCCGTAGTAGAAAGAGCCTGAACTCGGAAATAAAAGCGCCCGCGATGAAAAGCAGTGAAAACCGCGCAATTCGAGAAAGACCGCGCCAACGATTTTCACGATGTTTTCTGTTACTATTTCACACGGGTAGTGCCCCGTGTCGTCGTCGTCGTCGTCGATATATCGCGTCTTAGAACTGTATATATGTACCCTGTGTATGTACTTGTGCTTTCTCTGAGCATCGTTTATGACCTTCCGCTCATAATCTTACGACACTTGCCATGTATATTCGCGTTGAAATCTTGAAAAAAAAAAAAAAAAAAAAAAATGAAGTAATCGTTGAGAAATATGAATTGAAACGAATTATTAAAGGCTGCACACGTATCTTGCCAAAAGAAAGAAAAAATATGTTTATAAATATGCTCTTTTCATCGAACATATGCGATCGATTTTTTTTTTTTTTTTTTTTAATTTCCCGTTCTCGCTGTAGAATGATTTTGACAAATCTGTTTCTGAGAGTAGGACGATATTTTCGTGTCATTTTATTGCATGAATTTCTATGACGAGAAAGATATACATGACCGTGTTAGTCACACTTGAAGAACGAGCGCGGCCGTGAAATGAGTAATGAAATTTTCTTAGAAAATGTTGTTCATTGCATTTGATGACTGTTGGCAAAACAACTACCGATAGATTGTCTTACTTAATTTACTACGGGAACAATTGAAATTTAAATCGCCAATTGGAAACGGAATGCAACAGAGGGTCAGGACGATTTTCAGCGAATTATTATTTGAAAGTTAGTTTAAATAATCAGAGGCAGAAAGATCGAAGAGGACCGCAACTACGTGCAACGTGAACGTATCTCTCGCACAGTTTTTCTCAGTCTCTCTCTATTGTGTGTCGGTGGTGTTGTGTTCGAAGGCGTCCAAAGATTGCTCGGAAGAACGACCACGTACCGTGGCGAACTTCGATCATGCTTCAACGGGTGGCTTCCTTTGTTTAAAATCATTCCGTTTGCCCGGCTCGTGGGATTATATCTGCTTGAGCGATCAAGCATCTGAGAATCATCTTGGAACAAATGCTCGGCCGTCGATGTGAATCTTGGCCCTTTCTCTCCCTCTCTCTCTCTCTCCCCACCACTTGTGCTCCCTCCCGCCATCAGCAAACCGCTGTATGTACACATCGACGGGCTGAAACACACGTGGAAAACGCTTTATCTCGGAGCGTGTATTCCGTGGAATTCCACGGCTGGTTCGGCCCGATCCTCGTAGTCTATGATCGACCGCTCAGGCCCCGACGTAGGAAATCGTTGCCGATTATTTTTAATTTCTTCCTCCGTTCACGTTCCTCCGGCACGTTACCCTGTCCTGAGATCCAGGCGTCTTTTCGAGCCCGGCAATCTTTATCGCAAATGGCGCGTGTAAGGGAATTGTTCGAACGATCAACCCCCTTGGCGTATACGAATTAAATGAAATTAAGTAAATTAAATTAATAAATGAAGCAGGAACTTGGAACGTTGGATATACAAGGGTCGAAAGGAACCGTATCAGGCACCGTGGAAAAATATATTTTTAATATCCTTACATGTTTATAATATATATATATATATATATATATATACATATATATATTTTTAATATCCTTAATATTTTTGTAATATCCTTGAACGTGTATTAGACCTGTGAACGTCTCAGAGAGGGCGTCGTTGTATGCCAAGAGGTTAAGTTTTAGGTTAGGCAAGGGATTTGAAGCGAAATTTTGTTCTTCGAGTTTGTTCAACGAAGAAACAACAGAAGAAGAATGTTGATTTAGAATTTTATCATTTTTTTCAATGTTGCTAACAAGCTCGTACAAATAATCCTCTCCGTTGTTTGACTCGTCGTGTACCATTCCCGCTTGCCTGTCGATTAGCTCAGGCCAATCATGTCGGCTGGTGATGATTCATGATCGATTGATACCGGTGTTGTAAAAAATAACACGAAGAAACAATGCTGCTTCGATACATTTTGTTATCTCGATGGCAGGATAACGCGCCTCATCGGTAACAAATTAACATGATTAAGATTTATATGTTTCACGTTTCTCGTTTGTCGATTAAGTCGCGGTGAAAACCCATCGACGCTAATGATTCGAATAATAACGAGGATCCGTGATAAACACGAGAACGATAGGATTAAAGCGAATGAATATCAGTTTACTCCGGGGTGGATTCGTTTTTTGATCGAGTTAAAATCTTATTGCGGTAAAGAAAAATGAAACATCGTGATAGACGCGAGTGTGTTTACTTTTTGCGTACGTGTTCATATATTACTCGAAATGCGATATATTTGCGTTTCGCTCTCGTTTGAAAAGCATTCGGAATTACTGTTTGCTTGTTCAATATCGGTAAAAAAAAGAAGAAGAAAAAAAAAAAAAGAGTCGAAGTGGCTGTTCGGTTTCACCGAGAGGCTGTTTATTGATCAGTCAAGACTCGCGTTTAACATTTTCCTTTTTTTCTTTTTCCTTCTTCTTTTTTTCGCTCTCTGTCTGCTCGCACGCTCGGACGTTCTTTTTTTAACCCGCGGAAGTTAAATTCACGTTGCGAACGTCTGTTTTCTTGTTTTGAGCGGAGAGACAACGATTGTACAAGTGACGTGTTTGAAAGTTGACTTGCACGTGTCTGATTGACGTTCGTATTTAGCTATTTAAAAATACCTTCAGCGAAACTGCGCTCGATCTGTTTCGAGAAACTTTGCAGACTAAAAAGTCAATGAATTAAAATAACGACGTTATCAAATGCCTTGGAATTTATCATTCGCATCGTCTTCTTCTTTTTTCTTTTTTTCCATTCGTACGAATGAATTCGCGAAAGCAAGGGTTTCGACTGATTTCGTTTTGTGTTTTTTTTTTTTTTTTTGCGCCAAATTGATCGAAATTCCACGAATTAATAAAATGAATTTGCAGTTGTTTGCGCCATTTTCTTACGGCAAATAAATTAATTAAAGTTAAATTATTTCTCACGACAAAAATAAGATTTTTTCTTCCTCTTTTCGTGTGTATTAATTATATATTTACGATTATACGTGATTATGGGATTGATGACTGCGTGAGGAACGAAGTCGATCGATCCGGATTTTTAAACGTATAATCAGCAGGTACATGCATATTTTTATACGCAAGAAGTTATCTGTAGAAAAGCATATACAGCGTGTTGTAACCGATTACACAAATGGTGGTTAAATTACTGTTGGAAGTGCGTATACCCGGTATCAGTAAACCAGAGATTCGTTGCATTTAATTAAGTTTAGCCTGGGCAAATATATTTGTTTGCGATCAGTCCGGCAGTTAATACATGTGCGAGGACTAGCAATGCGATCTGTGGTCATGATTTGTTCCAGTAACCGAGCAATATTTATGTGCCGAGCACGCAACATGCCAACTGCTCAATAAACCTTAATTTTCTTAATCGAATAAGACTCGTTGGCTCTGATCATTCCGGCGTCTCTTTTTTTTTTTTTTTTTTTTTTTTTTTTCTTCAATCAAGTTTCAAGCGGAGATCAAGCTGGCACGCCTGATGGATTTTAATCGAATTTTAGAAGGAACTAGCACAACGTTGTTCCACGTTGCTAATATATTAGGTTTTTTTTCAAATTTCTAACTAAATTCAATTGTCGATCGATCTTTTGATACTTTTTGTTTAACGTTATCTTCTTTCTTCTTCCTCTTCTTTTCTAATAAAAAAAATTGCATTCAAACTGTAAGAAAATTCCGCGAGCGAGACAACTTGAAATTCATCGGATAATTAAGAATTTAAAAAAAAAAAAAAAAGGAAAAAGAAAGAAAGAAATACGCAACTGTGAGAAAATACATTAAACTTTAAAGAGACGTGTGTAGCGCAAAGTGCATTAAGTGAATTAACGAAATTTAGAGAATATCTCGTCTAAAACTGGCGGCCTCTGGCTGCCTGTGCTCGCGCACCGCTCGCGTTGTCCTATACTCTCCGCGCGAACAAATTATGACTTAACGCCATTTGCAGATGCCGCGCTGTTACAGTTCGGAATCCGTGTACCGGGAATCCACTTCGGCGGGGGAGGAGAGGAGAGGGCTCCGGGGTGAACATGGTGAACGCGCAATTGGCGACGTTTCGTGGCGCGAACGCGCAGCCAAATGCGCCGCGGTACATCGACACACACCGGCAATTATAATTATTTTGATTCGGCATCACACGCTTCCGTGGCTCGGTTAAGGCCACTTACTGCTGTTTCCACGCACTCGTCGTTCACTGTTAATTGGATTTAAATCAATGCACCGCGCGCGAAACAGCGTTTTGGCCGGATGCGCAATATCAATTGAAATCATATTCAGTCTGAAATATACGGTACTTACGGATCTCTCTCTCTCTCTCTCTCTCTCTCTCTCTCTCTGTATTCGACTTTGATTTTCGTCGTGTCACACAAGCAATACGCGTTTCCTCCTCGCCTTTTATTTTCCCGCGCGCCGTGTTCGATTCTCTCCCTATATTACCCCGGGCGCGCGGGATTTATACGTGCCCTTTTACCAACGAATAAATTATGCAGAAGTCGAGGAACGTACGTGTCTAGATTCCGGAATCAAATATCAGGAAATAATCAAGAATGAATTATTTATTGGGTCGCGCGCGTATTGGGCTCTCTCTCTCTCTCTCTCTCTCTCTCTCTCTATCTCTCTTCGAGCTCTGATCGGTGCTCCTCACAGGAGAAAGAGAATGAGAGCGACAGAGCAGCCCGAGTTACGGAGATAAGAAGAACGAAGATGGCGGCCGGGAGTGAGAGGAGGCACACACTTGATGAAGCAGAAACGAAACGAAGGGACGAAGACGAGAGAGAACGACACAAAGACAATGGAAATTAGAAATCGCGAGGTGACACGGGAATTATGATTGGAAGGATGCGACGAAAATAAGGAAGGGAAGGAAAATAGAGAGACGAGCAGATGCGAAAAAGAAGAAAAACCAGCCGAGAGACGACGGGGTTCTCTTTTCTTTAAGTCGCAATATCGTCGCGACCACCACGGGCGGCAATATTTCTTATCCTCTGTTCTTCTTCCTCTCCCCCCCCCCCGAATCCCATTATTTTCAATCGCTTCTCGCGTCGACGTGAGAAGCGTTGCCTCTCGGCTCGGACCTTTCCCAAGCCGGGAGAGCCGATCTCTATCCCCCTCCCACCCCCTATATAACCTTTCCACCTACACCGTGACGTCGGAGGTCAGTACCTTCGTCGTTTTCCATTTTAATCGTCGGTAACAGGCAGCCGAGAGAAGAGAACCGAAAGTAATATCTTCAATATCGAATTGCATAACTCTCGTCCCCTCGTCCTTGTCCTTTTGGGTCCTCGTTGACGAGGAGGAGGAGGAGGGAGAGGAGATCGCGCGGCTGTTTCTGCCAGTTAGTCTCTCCTCTCTCTTCTCGAAGTAAACGGTCCACCAGCAGAGAGCGTGTTCGTTAACTATAATTCTGAATAAAAACATAACGAGTTTAACGGGAGGAGCACAGTTTGGGCACACTCGTGACACCAACGAACTCGTCGATTGCCCGGAAGAAAATTTCGAAGAAAATTTCGAAGAGGATGATACCGTATTCGAGAATATCGTAGATTACTTCTCTCGTTCGTACGACGAAGGAGGAATCGATCGTCAGTTTCAATTCTGAGTGTGCTCTCTCTCTCTCTCTTTTCGCTCCCATTCGCTATCTCTGTCTATCTATTTATCAATCTATCTATCTGTCTGTGTTTTCTCTCTTTGCTTCTCGACAATGAAACCAACCGACGACACCGGTGGTGTGTGTGTGTGTGTGTGTGTGTGTGTCTCCTCTTTCGAGAGACCTGTTTGCGTTTCGAAGGATATATCCTAGCCGCGTTAAATTATGGATACTCGACTCTCTCTCTCGTTAACGCGAAGCACACCGGGGGCCGGGGCTCTTCTGTTTGAGTCGGATAAACCTCTGGTCGGCAAACGTTTCGCGTTCCCATCTCGACGTTTTATCTCACGGCTATTTCCGGGATATCATTTCTTTCGTATACACGCTGATTTTCGTGTTCGTTTCTGTTTTTCCTCTGCTGGGTGGGTTTCTCTGCATATATCTCTATAGCGCGGCGGCGGCCAGCGGTGGCTGTTTCTTCTCTGACCAATTTACGCGATTTCTCACTGTGTATCGTGTTTCTCTCTCTCTCTCTCTCTCTCTCTCTCTCTCTCTTGGTGTTTTTTTCAATTTGAACACGGTTTCATTCCTGGTTAACACAGCGAGAAAGAAGCCGGGATATTTAGTCACTCACGTTGAAAATTATCCTGCCTGTCTCGATAATTGCTCAGCGTTTTGGCACAGCCAACTCCCTAATGATGTTGATCTGTCGCGATGTTATCAGAGATTATCTACGAACGTGCGATTTCTACAAATATTAACGAAAAGATAGCATTTGCTTCCCCCTCTCCCCTCCCCCCCCCCCTCCGTTGAACATTACAACACTTTTGCCTCTAACTTAAACCTAGACTAAACCTTAAAATGCGTTAATGACGATAAATCGTGTTATCGAAGTTGGTGGACAGAGTTCCCGTTGAAATCATTGAATAACGGGAATCCATGAACTAACGTGGTGGCGGAGGGGGGGGGGTATTACGGTCGCATTAAGGAGATAAGAACGGGGGCCTCGTTACACTTTACGGCTTTCATTTTTCTGGATTTGCAACCTACTACCACGTTTTTCATCACGAAAAAAAAAAGGAGTGTTCAGCGGACTGTAAACAGCGTTTTTTGCGTGAAAAGAGATATTATTCTATGTTCTGCGAGATCGATGTTGATAATTGTGTGTAAAGAAGTCAGGGAGATCAAGTAGATCAAGTAAACTAAATGCAATGGGGCAAGGTTCGTGCAAAAGATTGATCAACCAGAGATTGTGTTCATACATATGTATATGTATATTACGCAACGTTGTCACATCATCAATTCTCATTTTGTCTATTTGTACGTATATCTGCCTATGTATATACATAGTTTTAGGTTCAACGATATTAATCTAAAGATTATTATTATCATCATCATCACCATCATCATCATTATTATCATCATTATTATTATCATCATTATTATCACCATTATTATCATTACCATCATTATTATCATTATCATTATTATAATTATTATAATTATCGCCATTATTATCGTTATCATCATTATTATCATTACCACAATTATCATCATCATTATTATCATCATTATTATCACCATTATTATCGTTACCATCATTATTATCATCACCACTATTATCATTATCATCATTATTATTATCATTATTATTATATTATACAATAATTAATGACAATATCGTTGTATTAATATACTATTATACCGTTTTACCGTGGTATACGCGATAACCAGTGAGCTAATGATTGTAATACAAGTGCACAAAAGCTGGCGATCATTTGCATACAGCGATAACTGCATAAAGGTTCATTTATGATGTACAATCTCGTTTATCATCGAGTATTGTGGATCGCAAACCAGTGGATAAGGACGGGGCGCATCGTTGTTAACCGCTGAGCGAGCAAAGACTGGCTTAACTTAAAAAATGAAAATAGCAAATTTCATTTCGTCGATAGTCTCGATAATCCGCGCACGCGAAAAGGAAAAATCAAGAATCCTCGATATGGCCGCGGCATATTCGGCTCCTCGAAAGCTAAATGCCTGCCGTGAAATGTCTATGAGCACACACTATATTCGCGTAAAGCAATCCTGTAACTGCGTGGAATTTCGGATTGCGTCGGAGCCTATTTTCCTCTCGTTCGTTCAAGCAGAAACGAGCCGGCGAGCGTGATCGATAATTGCAGTCCGCGTTCGCTTAGAACGAAAAAAAGAAAGAAAGAAAAAAAGAAAAGGGACGAAGTGGGAAAGAAGAGAGAGAGAGAGAGAGAGAGAGAGAGAAGCTGTTCACCGGTAGCCTTTCGCGCATCAAAAAACACTCGCCGTTAACGACGCGGACGTGAGAAGAATTTTAATCTTCGAGAAGCGGAAGAAGAAAACGTCCGCGTGGCACAGTTTCCGCCACTCGTCGCGTATTCACGATAAATTTTCTGATTTAGCCGAAGTCATTTACCCACCCACCTCCAGTTCGCTCCATTCTTTTCCTCTTTCCTCGTTCCTCCGAGTTCTTCGTCCCTTTTCAACTTCTGCCGTCTCTCCCCGCTCTCGCCGCTCTGCCACTTCCGCTCTCGCGCCTGTTATTCTTCCGCTGTGACACCGCTACTATCTTCTTCACTCCGTTTCGAGTCTCGAAACGTTCCGCTGTTAACACACCTCCGCACTTCCGTCTATCTATCTAATCTGCGGAGCTAACGCGCAAATCCACCGATGATAACCTCTTTGCCGCCTGTTGTGTCTGTCAATCGAGATTCCGAGTCGAGTCTGAGTTACGCTAACCTAACCGTTCGTATAAAGATGCATACACATTCATTTTTGATTTAATCCTCTCGATTACAGTTCGAACTAGAACGCTGCTTTCTTAAAAAAAAGAAAAAAATGCTCGCGATTGTTCACAAAGTTCACCGCGTGAGCTTCTAAAATTGGGCGTGAAAATGATTTCACGATCTCGCCAAAAAGAGTTTTTTGCAAACGATCGGCAACGAAAAGGATATTTTGGAACTCGAAGGTGTATGGGCTAGGCTGTTCTTATTTCTATTGAACGTCCAAATCCAAAGAAGATCGGCCGAATTTCACCTCTCTGCCGAATGTTCGACAACTTGCAACGCGATTGATTCATTTGAATTGAAAAATATGTGAATACTACTACTGTCCAAAAAAAAAAAGTCAAACTTATGAACAACATATATATATATGCACTGTCTCGTTGTAATACCATTAATTTCGTCATTCTCTGAATTTCGAAATTCCGATCGATGTTTTTCAATTCGCTGCCGCGTTTGTTATTCTTCCGGCGACCGCGTAGCAGTCTCGAAACGTGTATGTTCCCAGTTACGCGTTTTCCGTACTTCCGCACTTCCAAGTGAATAGAGAGAGAGAGATAGAGAGAGAGAGAGAGAGAGAGAGAGAGAGGGTGCACATCCAAGCCTAGCCTCTCCAGTGTCAAGAATAGCCCGGGACGTAATCACGTGCCGCCACTTCTGGTAAAACAGTTTTAACTCTCGGCCGACTTGAATGGAGACGACCAGGCGTGTCGTGTGCCTGTCCCGCACGTGCGCGCCTCCGCCTGTTCATTGAACGTGGTATTTTAGCCGTATAATGATTCACGTGTGCCAACAACCAAGCCACATGCACCGTCGACGGCAGCATATTTGAAAATATGCCGCCAGATGGGATACTTTGCGCCTCGCGAAACGACGAGAATTCTCATTTCTTCTTTTTCTTTTTCTTTTTCTTTTTCTTTTCTTTTCTTCTCAAGGAATTGAAATTACTCCGGACACACTGTACTATATTATATTCGGGCGTATATATGGTAGTTTCACATAGACGATCGACGTACGAATTGAACGTTTTTCTTTTAAAAAAAGGAAAAAAGAAAAAATGTGAAAAATGTGAAAATTTCGTTAAGAGCCGGAGTTACACTCGATCGAGAATGGTGTTTGAATGTAAAGCGATGGTTTACAATCACTGGAATTTGTGCCAGGCGTTTGTGTTGTCGTGTCCCGGTGATATAAATTCGCTACTCTTCAATCTCTCTTGTGTAGATACGGACGTTCGGTGCATGTCCGATAACACAGCGGCGCATCGAATTCATTACGTTTCGTTTATAATTCGGCGCACGTTGGTAATGTTAATTGCACGCGAGCATAATGATGATAATTGGTATCGTTATGTTATAGAGCATTGAAATGGGCATACGGTTGCACGCGCGGTGGGATTATACGCGATATAAATAATTCCGTTGCTCCCGATGCGGTATGAAATATCCAACGAAGGCAAGGATACTAGGTTCTCGTTGTTTCGACAACTCTATGGTCCCATACAGGTCGGGGCATTACTTAAATTTCCGAACATTAATTGGCACAATGGTTTTCACTTCTCGTGTTTCGTTTAATTACCATTTTAATGCACGCAATAATTTTGTTCCAATATTATCCGTAGTTGGTGTTTCTTTTTTTTTTTTTATGGAAAAGGATGAACACGAGTGAAAATGTGCTCTCGCTTTGAAACGACAGAAAGAAAAACTAAACGTAACCTTCTGAGAACTTTTGCAGAAGTATGATCATTACATCGTACGATAATACATGGAGTTTCTTTGTCTCACTATAATATCGGTCTATTTTGAATATTTTATATGTTTTCTTTTTTTTTATGGAAAAGGATGAACACGAGTGAAAGTGTGCTCTCGCTTTGAAACGACAGAAAGAAAAACTAAACGTAACCTTCTGAAAACTTTTGCAGAAGTATGATCATTACATCGTACGATAATACATGGAGTTTCTTTGTCTCACTATAATATCAGTCTATTTTGAATATTTTTTTTTTCTTTTTTGCATACTGTGTGGATTCTGTGAATTTTTCACGCTTTTTAACGTTATGTGATCGGTGCCAATTATAATTATACACCTCCCTTCTTTGTCTCGACATTATCAAATTGAATGATGTTCATAATAAACGTCGAGCCAATTAATAATTAGTCGAAACCAATGGAATCAAACGTTATCCTTGTCATCTTTTCAATTTATTAAGACGGAAAGGAATAATTTTCTCGATGCGACGAGGGAAACATGCCCGTAGTAGTGCCAGTTGCTATAACAATGTCCAATAATATCATCTCATATCGTCGTACTCGTATAAATCGCTTATATCCGCAGCCAATTTTTTAATGAAGGCGCAATCAGCGCGGATATGCCGCGTCCATAAATACATTCAGATAATTAATATTCTGCTCGTAATATCGATACACTCGCCAAGCGCATTATAAAGAGAAGTATAAACGAATGGACGGGAAGCACACATCGGCGGCGGATCGGTCGTTATCAATTGAAAATCGTCTCTCTTCGAATCCAATTTGCCAATACGTCGCGTATATTTTTCAGATTTCCCGGCGAGACGTAATCGAACGCGTCTCGGCGCCGTTTATCAACGCGTCGCCCTCGAATGAATAATGTAGACAAATCATCGGGAATCGCGCTCCGTTTATACTTCTCTTTATAAT
>WIUT01004424.1:0-17130 GCA_010645135.1 Tetragonula clypearis | reverse complement strand
AAAATGACTGGTTTTACAATTTTATTTAAAAATTTCTATTTCGTGTTACATTTTTTTTCCGTAATGGCTTTTACAGTGATAACTAAAGAAATAATATGATGAATTTTATTTTATTTTTATTTATTAGAAACCAACATAATTTTGGTAGAAATAACTTCGTCTTAACTAACGTCGGTAGCTCTAGTGTTAAACATCAATCTTCGTTCGAAACGGAATCACGAACGATCCTCGTGAAGAAAATCCCTGACGGTGTGCAGCCATTACACGATTGCGTAGCGCGTCATGCATTTCCGTTTTTTACCCTTCGTTAACATTTTTCTCGTCGTTGCGCCTCGAAATGCTGCACGCGTTGAGCAATGAGCCCGAAGCGGTGCGTGCCGCGGACTTTCTACGTGTGACCACCGATCGGTCGACGATTAGTTGCGAAACTAAAACTCGTTTACTGCCTCGTGTGTTCTCGCGATCGCCGTTTACTCGCGCGTATTTTTTGCACGATCTGCTGCCAGTGGTACGCATCGTTGGAAAAACGTATGGACGAGCCAACGTATTCACATGGTAGAGAATTATTTTGAATATACTCGAAGAGATCTAGATTCGTTCAAAGTTATATTAATACCAAATTGTAAACAACACACATTTTTTTTTTTTTTTTTATTTCGGAGTGCAGTCAATCGAAATTCCACTATTGTAGAAAGATAGCACTGCGAATCAAGCGGCGAGTTGATTTACTCGAAGGTGTCCAACTATTTCTTTTGGAATCTTGCTCCAAGCAAGTGCACGTGTTCACGCACGTCCAATTGTACATATACAGCCACGAAGTGGAAAGAATTAACCAAAATTGGCAGTTGATGGCTCCCGAGGTGGTTTCGCAGCGTTTTCTTCCAAACGTTTCGAAATTCCTTCGTTCACCTAGTCGAGGCTAGGATACGCTAATCAGCAAAAAAGAAACGGATCGTTTAAGCGTACGAGGATTTCGTTCGGGTTGCCGATCCGATTTACATACACTTACATTTGCATATACGTTTACGCAACGGGAAATCGAGAGTGCGTGGGCGTTATGAGCGTTTTCCTTTCGCACTCGCCATTCGGGGCTCGATCCGCGCCGCGGTAGCTCTTGCTTCTGTAGCTCTTGCTGATTAACTCGACTTTTTGATGCTATACTTATGCGACTGTATTTAAACGGCGATCCAACGAACACTCTGCTTCGGATGTTCTCGCGCTTTCGCGCTCTTAAACTTCGCGTGCATGCATAAAATCTGCTTGGCTAGGCTCCGTGTTCTGCCTTGCTGGCGAAACGGTGACGTTGTGTGTTGGAAGTGAGAACATTTGCGATGTGAATCCGAATTTTTCAGGATACCAAGCGGGAGAACCAAAAGTTTTTCTTCCCACCTGTTTTAACAAACCATCAAAATATAAGGAAAGATTAATTTCATTAATTCTAATTTAATCTGCGAAAAAAAGAAAAATTAAAAAAAAAATATATATATATATATATAATAGAAAAATTACGGATTCATTTTAGTGGAAAGTGATTTTTCGATTATCACTCTGTATTTCTTTCGTGGGCGGTGGAATTAGCTTTTTATGATTTTATGAATATTTTGCCTGTAGGACTTTGTAGAAGAAAGTGCACAGGAATTGCCATTTTTGCGAAAGAATTTCGAAAAATACAAGGGAAGAAACTTTTTTACTCAGTTTCGTTGATGATTAATTAATTACTGTCTGTTTTTCTGAGTAATTGGATACGGTCAATTGTTGGATGAAAATTAGGATAAGAGGAAGGAAAGAAAACGAGAAAAATCTGTCGCCAAAACGGGGACAATTTCAGTACGAAGATCTAGGATTCGAATTCATGAATAATAATCAACGACCCGGAGGAAACTGGTCTTTTACGCTACCAAAAAGCGGAAAATTTATTCCTTTGACAAGGTTCATCTTATTCATCGACGGTTTAATAATTCCTGAAAAAACAAAAATTACCTTCAATTCTCGATCTTCGAAGATAAACTATCTAAAACCTGGCCTAGCCTAACTTACTAAAAATTGAGCAAACTAACAAAATTAAATTCCAATTCTTTTACCCACAATATCCAGTAATGTCTTGCTTTTTTATTGTCAAAGATATAAAATATCAATTTGCATAAAAGGAAATTGGCTGCTTGACTGTTGACGGCGTTGGCATGAATTTTATAAATAACGTTGCGCAACCTACATTTTCATGACATTTATGCGGTAATTGTTGTCCAATGCTTCGGGGGGGGGAGGGAGGGGGAGGGAGGACAAAAGTTTCCATAGGATGTTACACAATATGTCTTCATGGCTCGTGGCCAGTGCATCTTCTTGGTAACGCGATACACATGTCCTACAAACAGAGATATTTACACAGTCTTCGCGTGACACGTGCAGGCTCTTTGCTACTGTCCTTATCCTATTCTGTTCACCGCGAGCGACAGCATGTCGCCTTAAATGCCCTTATTCATCAGAACGTCTCGTCGTTGACCAGAAAATTGAATATGCCCGGTTAACGTCAGTGAAACTCGTCTTATAGGATCATTTTGATCATCGCTGGCACAAAGACGGTTCAATAACAGGAAATTGCTCGTCGTCGTTTGGATTTAGTAAAATAAACGCGAGTCTTGGCGAATTGTACACAGAGCTCAAAATTGAAATATCAAAGGCATTCGAATAACAGGGAGTTGCTTGCCATTAGTTTGAAATTATCGAACAAACGCTATTACACGCAGATTTCAAAATTTTAGTATTGGGTACCCAGAAAAAAAAAATTGAACAAATATATTTGATCGAGCCACCATCGAACGTACTGATTTAAACAATTGTTTAATTTCAAAGGCAATCGAATAACAAGAAATTGCTTTCCATCAGTTTAAAATTATAGAACAAACGCTATTACACGCAGATTTCGAAGCTTTGATATTGGGTATTGGGTACCCAGAAAAAAAATATATTGAACAAATATATTTGATCGAGCTACCATTGAACATACTGAATTAAATAATTGTTTAATTTCAAAGGCAATCGAATAACAAGAAATTGCTTTCCATCAGTTTGAAATTATAGAACAAACGCTATTACACGCAGATTACGAAGTTTTGATATTTGGTATTGGGTACCCAGAAAAGAAAAACATATTGAACAAATATATTTGATCGAGCCATCATCGAACGTACTGAATTAAATAATTCTCTAATTTTAAAAGCAATCGGATAACAGGAAATTGCTTTCCATCAGTTTAAAATTATAGAACAAACGCTATTACACGAAGATTTCAAAGTTTTGATATTGGGTACTTAGAAAAAAAAAATATATTGAACAAGTATATTTGATCGAGCCACCATTCAACCTACTGAATTAAATAATTCTTTAATTTCAATTAAATAACCTTCTCTTCCCCATAAATTTTCATTTTCAAATCTGACTGACAAACGTCTCGTTGTCTGTCTTGCAGGACCTTTTCTCGCAGCTGCAGTTTTCGCAAGAGAGCGCGCTGCCTCCCGACACGCTGCGCCGCGCTCTGGCCGAGAGCTTTCTCGATCAGCAGAGGTTCCAGCTCGGATTCATGGACGACGCGGCAGAATGTTTCGTAAGTAGCCTATTACCTAGTTCCCTCTGTCCTGTACAGCTCACCAGCTCACCAGCCGAACGAATGAACGAACAGAAACGAATCTGGGCACGACGAGTTTCGATGGCGAACTTTGGCGAAAACGCTTGGCGATCTCGTTCTTCTCAAACTGTGAGTTGTTTCGACGTGAAAATTGCAGAAGAACAGTCATTTGAACAACCCGAAGCAAAGTTTCATTTAATCTGTGAAATGGTAGCGAGAAATCCCTTCTTCAGGCACATTGGCGCAATGCGTGTACGTTCTTTTCAAAAATTGTAATTATTTTCACTGATGAGAAAAAGTGAAGATTTAATGGTGAATTATTACAGCTGCAGAATTGCTCAATGCACCGTAACAGAAATTTTAACTTTTTTGATATACAATAAATAGCGTAACATTGTTTTCTGACTGTTAAAATTGTCTAGTATTACTTGATGAATATCGATTTGACAAATATAAGAAATATTGATTTGACAAATGTAACATAAGATATATAAAATAAATTCAGCTTCAATGATTGTATTAATTTGCATAGACAAAGTTTTGCAGTATTGATCAGTTTTATAAGAAATTGACAGACGTACACATTTATCGTTTCAAGTGGTGTTTCTTTTCTCATTGCACACTTCGTTCAATTACGTATTATGTGTATATAATTTATCATGACGTTGTGCACCCAGATTGCGATGAAAAAGAGAAAACAATATTTAATTGAGATTCAAATCATCGCAGAAGGGCGAAATAATTAATGAGAGGTTGAAGATTTGGAATATCAATCGGATCCGAAAGATCTAAGTAAACTTAGCCAGATCATCAATAATTGCGAAAGAATGTAGACCTGGCTCAAATTTTCTATGCGAACCACCACCAATTTCTACGTGAAATTCAAAAGACTAATTGGACTAATGTCGCCTAGATCTACAACAAATCAAACTAGATCTACAGGTCACTGTCTTAAAAATAGAGAACTGAAAATTCTTCCAAAATGTCACGACAAAAATAGAATGTATAAAATTTTTTCATTCATAAATAATACTCATTGACTATATACGTTATTCTTTTTTTTTTTTATTTTCATTACTTAAAGTCGCACATCAAACGCACGTATGGATTATTCGCGACTTGAAACTAAATCTTGCAATTCATTAGTTTCTGTTTTATCTCTTGAATTACTTTCGCCATGAAATGAACAAAACGTAATCAAACAAAAAATTAAATCGCTTTTTTCTAACAGAAAAAAATTAAATCGTGTCTGAAGAGGTTGAGATCTGTTTCTTCAACGACACGTAGGAACGCGATCGAAATTTGTACGAACGTCTGCGTTTCATAGCCACCGCCTTCGTAAATTCAACGAATCTCGCGATGACGTTCATTTTTGACCATTCAGAGGAGCGATTAGTCACTACTCCGCGGCTCCAAACGCTGGCTGGTGGCAATCTCTCTCCGTTTCGACATTCAGATCCCGGCGATGTGTGTCGCGATTTCCTTCGATTTTTTCAAACGGTTTGCGATCCTGAATGTTTCATCGGGCAAACCAGTTCTCCCTCTTCCTTGCGCGCTATGAACGCAAGTAACGCGTTCGTAGCTCATCCTAAGCAAACACACACACACACACACACACACACTCTCTCTCTCTTTTTCTGGTGTGTTCACTTTCTCGTTTACACTGGAGTCACGTTCAGCCGTTTGTACGCCGACACGCAGTTCTCCAGCTGGATGAAACGAATGTAACGTGGTGGCGAGTGGCGCGATCCTCGAGAGTGTAATAAACGCAAAGGCACACGCGACAGGCGCGATGTTTCTGTAACTGGAGCACTCTGTAGTTTCAGAGTACACTCGCGTCGAATGGAGTCTGTTTCGCGATCGGTAATTAACTCACAATCAGTCATTGCTGTTGATTTTCGATCGTTGGCTTTGCATCCTGTCTCCGTAATTAACGCGAAATAGTTTGATGCACCGTGAGAAACGACTGCAATTTCACCGTGGACTTGGCCCGTTGCTTACTAATAGTTCGTCGTAGTAATATCTTTGAATGTCTCGAATTTCTTTTTTTTTTTTGTAACGAACGATGTGAAATATGAAATATTATACAGCGTTCATACAATCGTGATATAAGTTTTTTAGATTTTTTTTTTTTCACCTCTCGATTAGGCTTTTCATTCTTGAGTACCGGCTCCTCTCATAAATCCCCGCGTGTTCCTCAAACTAACTAGTCGATTAAACTAGTCAGACGTCAAAGCTAGTCTTTTTTTTTTTTAATTGTATCGGGGTACAATCTTGCTACGTGAATTAAAAAATCACATTAATCGTAAAAATACGTTAAATTATAAAATTATATGTTTCTTATATTTTCTGACGAGATATCTTTTCATAATCAGTTGAATTTCTTCAGTATCTGACGAAGTTACCTAAACTCAGCCCGTGAAATTGAAAAATATTCGCGCGATAAGTCGATGTGTTTATTCGCAAATGAAACTCGTATGAAAGCCATCGACCAAGAACGTCTATGTCGAATAATTTTCAAAAACGAAATTCATTACAAAGTTTAGGGACATTACAGAAGAGCTCGCAATCAGTCGTGTATCGTGTCGATCGTGTGAGTGACGATCTCTCTTACAAATCTGCTCTCTGCCGGAGCGGAGACAACGCTCTGCGAAAACTTCCAACTTCTGCAAAGTAAAAAAATTTCTCGCAATTCGCCGTAGAAGCAATTTCCGTAGAAGTGATGAAAATGTCGGGATAAATCTGCAGAAGAACGTGCATCCTGCTTGGTTTGCTCGCTGGAATTGCAATTGTAATCGATTAACAAGGACATCTTCTATTCTCAGCGGCGCGTCATCTCGTCACACCGGCGATAAAAGGGAAATATGTTGCAGGAGAACATTCTTCTGCGTATACATCTTCACATAGCGAGCGGAGAGGCGGAAGACATGTGCAGCGCGAGACACTGCGTGCCGCATCAGAAGTTCGCCATGACGCTGGTCGAGCAAAGCGTTTGCGGAGCGTGCGGCGCGACCTCGGAGCCTCTGCCTTTTACACAGGTCAGTTTAAAGAGTGAAACGTATTCCCTCAAAGGGAATCGAACGAAAAGCGAAGAGCTCTCCTCGCCATTCGTTTCACCTTTTTCCCTTTAATTGGGGGATTTGCTTTAATTCAGGGAATATCGGGTCTTTCAGTCATCTAACGATAATAAGTCTCGGGGCGAGATAACGAAGATCATCTCTCTGTATGCTCGTCTCGTATTTTATATTCTTACGATCATCTCGAGAAATCATTTATTATTTGGTTATATCGATAACGTAGAATCTGATTTTCGCAACGCTGCGAATGTGTGCTCTAAGCAATGAAATTGATGAGAAATCACCACGAAATTTGCAATTATTAAACACGCGAAGTTGAATGAAAAGAAGCTCGACGACAGTGCAACGACGACAGTTGAAGAATCGCGCAAGTATTAAATTTACAAATTATTGACAACGATACATTCTTCGAGAACGTCTTAATCGTTTTACCAAGTCATTAGTCTTGTGTGTGTAATCAGCAGTATCGTCATTAGCACGCTTCGATCCACGGAACTCATCGTCCATTCGTTTTTAAAGAAAAACTTCATCTTTAAAAGCATCGCATTAATCGACTCTCATGTACATACGTAGAATGCAATGCAGAATCTCTCGATAGCGTGCGGCTCGCGGAAAATGCGTTTCTTGCGAAGCGTACCATTATGTTTCAAGGATGGCCCAGAGAATACTATAGTATAGTTTCTCCTTCCTCTTTCTCTCCAATCGCGCTCCATTCGATCCATTTGTCCGCGCGATCTTTCCTTTTGCCATTGCGACGTTACTTTTCTCACGTAGCCTAACGCAGGTGGACCCGTCCGTCGGAAACGATCTCGAAAGATCTCGAATGATCTCAGGTAGAATTTTTTGGCCGGAGGACTTGGGGTAGGTCCGGCGAATGAAAAGAAGAATACCTGTGCTATCGAAAACTGAGAATCTTGAAACTCGAACTCGAGGTTTTTTTCGTTTCGTAATTTTAGTTGTAGCGTGCGTGATTTCTGGATGTTTCTGTATATGATAATTCTGAAGTCTTTCAAAAATAATGTGCTGAAAGGTTCATCAGCACGAACCTTTGTCTTTCAACGAAGTGTTTCATTCGAATTTCATTATATTTAGATGCTTGCACGATGAATGAAGTACGAACGCACGTAAATGTTGAAGTAAATGTTAGTGCAATAAATGAATAAACATTACGAAATCTTTTATTTAATTAACTCTGAGAGTTTAGGGAACGAAAGATACACCTGTGTCGAAAGCTGGGAGTTTTCAAACGGGAATTCTTTTATTCTTAAAATTTTTTTTCACTCCTCATTTATTTTTTATTTTATTTTTTTTTCTATTTCTAGCGTGCATTGAAATTGCCGCGATTTTTTATATGTAATTCTATAATCTTTTTGAATTCTGAAATTCTTCAAAAATACAGAAAATTACAACTACAAGATATGCAGGTCGTTGCAATGAAGTGTTTCTTCTGTAAGATTCAAAATTTTATTAAATTTAAATGCTTGTATAAAACCTAATGAAGCGTAAGAGCACGAAATAAATGCCGAAATAAATATTATAAAATAATATATGTAATCAATTACAATTATCGCGATTCTTTATATATAATTCTACAATCTTTCTGAATTCTGAAATTCTCCAAAAATACAGAAAATTACAACTACAAGATATGCAGACTGTTACAACGAAGTATTTCTTCTGTAAGATTCAAAATTTTATTAAATTTAAATGCTTGTATAAAACCTAATCAAGCGTAAGCGTACGAAATAAATGCCGAAATAAATATTATAAAATAATATATGTAATCAATTACAATTATCGCGATTTTTCATATATAATTCTATAATCTTTCTGAATTCTGAAATTCTTCAAAAATACACAAAATTACAACTACAAGATATGCAGACTGTTGCAACGAAGTATTTCTTCTTTAAGATTCAAAATTTTATTAAATTTAAATGCTTGTATAAAACCTCAAAGTGTGAAATCTAATTAAGCATAAGAGCACGAAATAAATTCCGAAATAAATATTAAATAATAGAATAAACATTATAAAATAATATAATGTAATCAACTCTGAAAGTTTAACAATTCTCTAGGAATATCCTACTCTTGAACGTTTATCACGTTCTCGTGAAAACCATGAGATCGAGAGCGGTCCAGATACTCGAGGTTGACGGACGACCGAAGGTAAACGAAAAGTTAGCCCCTCTGGCTGGGTAAGGGTTTAAGCGATTTAAGCGACTTAGCTAAGAAGCCTAAGCGCGTCAAGATACTGAACGATCGAGTTGCGTCGTGTAAACGGATTAGCTGATCGGGATTTGATGCCTCATTGGTCACGGACGACCAACAGAAACGGAAGAGGGCGGATTTTGGGGGTTGGATTAGACGATGGTGTTTCGTACACTAAACTTGATACATAATTGGCAGGGTGTAAGAAGACTTGGAATAGATAACGAGCCCTCGGCGAACAGAAAATTCGGCGGATTCATTGATACAGATTCGTGGGTGACTGATATTATCTAATAATTATTTTTTTAATACTTGGAGAGGAATAATATTAGTAATCGATGTTCAATTTTATGCGAATCATTGCATGCCAAATGATGCTTGAGTTGTATTAGAAAAGTAGAAAATGAAAATTTTGGTTAAAAATAAGCATGACGAAGAAAATTTGGTTCGGATGAACGACTCGGTTTGGTTTGAATTATGTTTAACTTAACGAAAGAGTTGATATTTAATTTCACTTGAAAGGAAAAAGAAAGATTGGATTTACAACTTATAGCAAATGGACTAGGAAATTGGAATAGAAGTTTCTCCGCAGTATTCTGAAAATTCTTCTTATCTCGCGAGTCCAGGTTCGATTCAATTATTATTTCCAAGATCGGAAACATTCAACGAAGGAAGCAATGTTTAGTTTCGATTCTTACGAAAATGGAATTAAATTTGATTGAAGAAGAAACTCAAGATCTTAGCCATTAAAGAACATGATGTCGTATTCTCTACATTCGACCCAGGATGATGAAATTTCCTATTATTATAGTTTATCCTCGATATTATCGATCGATAATAGCTCATTAACCACGCAGTTGCTGCACGAGCACAGCTGTTCCGCTATTAAAACAAATTTAACCAACGTAATTTACGCGAACTACCGACGCGATAATTTTTGTTGTAGAAAGAAAAGCCACGAAAGATTACATCGCGAACGTATTAGCAGATAGAAACCGCTCCTTGGACAGTCTGTCGTCATTTTTTGAGCCATTAGACGAAAATTTTCCAACCTCGAGACTCGATCAGTCCTTTTACAGCTGTCGCCGTGTAAAACGCGAAAAAAACCTTTAAATCGCTGGTTAATTTAGCAAAATCGGCCCTTCACGCGACTCGCCTTACTGATGATATGCATATCGATCCTCGCAGTTTCTTTTTCAGTCATCGTTTCGAGATATTCTGATCGTGTTCTGCCAAGGTTAAAGCACTTCACATGTGCTAACATTCAGAAACCAATTTCATTTGATTACAAAAAAAGAAAAAAAAAAAAAAGAAAAGAGTGAACTGGTAAGGAAAATGCAACTAATGACAAAGAAAAGGGGAAGGGGAAGGAAATTATATTTTTGTTTTTCCATACCAGTGTTTTTCACGGTTTTACTTAGACTTAATCATCGCGAGTGCATAGCCGTGCAACTGTTATCGACGAGGTTGATTATTTCCTACTCGGCGAGGAAAGTGAAACTCTCGATCATTAGCTCTCCCCGTTCTTGTCACTCGCACAGTTCTGCACAGCCGGCGCATATTTGCAATTTTCAGTCTCCGCGCGTTCGAGCTGAATGCCTGTTGTTTGAAAAATCAGAAAAACGAAAGTCGTGAAACTGTTGTATGTTACATGCCAGATCGAGGAACAAGAACGAGGAAATTATTTCAATCGATTTCAAGAGACTTTTCTCTCTTGCACTGTGCGTGGAATATTTTTAATTTACTTTGTTTGAGTAACCAGAAGTTGAGTTCAGTTAATATCGAAAAGAATGTTTTATATTTCGCGTGTATAACTGCAACTTTGTTTCAAAGTTTAGAATTCCGTTTGCTATGATCATTATCGACCGTTATTAATAACAGAGGATACGAGCCTCGAGTAAGATTGTTAAAACTCTCAACTTTCGAATACCAATCTACCACAATTATTTATCCAATTTCACAATTTCATTGACTTAATTAAAAAAAAAAAAAAGAAGTGAATAGTTCAAAATTTGTTTCACCCGCTAGACACTTTAGCAATTTATTTTCAATATTTGATGCAGAGTTAAAAGCGTAATCGAACCAATAACGATGAGAAATTATCGTCAATTCGAATCGTGATGACTTTTTAACAAAAAATCATATAACAGTCCACTTGGTCTTACTTTAAAGCCTCCACTTTCTCAGTTCTGAATTCATTTTTTCAAACGATATTTTAATAGCATGTAACGAATGGAAAAGTTCGTATACTTATTTTCAAAAGAATTGTAAAGAATTTACACATCTGTAAAAGCACAGAAAATCTTTCTTTATGACTGAGAAAAATAATGATGTTTTAAATCCTTGACGTTCGTAGTTCGAATAAAATAGCGAAAAACAATCGTACAACGTGTTTTAAAACAGTTTACACTGTTGCAAAAAAAAAGATTTCAATCTTCAGAGTCACGAAAAAAATTTTTAATCTTTCTACAGAAGCAAGAAGTTTGAACTTTTACAATTGTCTTTGAAGAAAAAAAGAAAAACGAGAAACAGAGAGATTTTAAGAAACGCTTCAAAAGAAACGAGACTTCAATCAAGTCGATTGGTCACATGATGTTTCGTTACGAGGTTAGAGCAATTTTTCATTAGTTATTAATTCAATTATGCTCTTCTAACGTATATACGGTGCGTTTGAAATATATGCACCATAATTTATTATACAGGGTTTTATTCATTCCGAGTTTAAACGGCCGCCATTGATTATGAAATTTATTAATCGAGTTAACAAAGAACATCGAAGGAAGAAGCGGGCACCACGAGAAGTTCTTTATCGTGGGAGTGAACATTATATCTCACGGTGTATATGGAAGAGTTAATTAAATTTCTAGTTAGCAACGTGGAATTACTTCGTGGCAAAGTTTCGATAAGGATGCAAGACGGAGAGAGCGTTAGCCCCGAACAAACGCAATAACGAAAGTCGTATTTTCGTTCGTGGCGCCTCGCAGTGTTGCTCCCTTTCGCTGATAAAATTGTAAAATTTTCTGGGAACTTCGTATCTTTCGGCCCGCTTTCGTCGCTTTTCCCTTTCATCGCACAAATCTGCGCGCGACTAAAATTTCTTTTTTTTTATCCTTCTCATCTCGTGAGCTCTCCGGTAGCTTTCTGTCGTACGAAAATCGCGCTGTAGCTTCGCTGTTGCGAGATTTTTAAGAGCTAAGCTTTTGGAAATTTTTACCTCTCTGGGGATGCAGTGTGCTAAGAATTTCGCGATTCACATTCGCCAAGATTACGATTTTTCTTTTTCGTTTCTTTCGAGATCTAGTGTTTCATTCCATTTTATTGAAATCACTGAAATCGTTGAATTCCCACGTCGAACATTACGAAAATTTCACAAAAATCACGAGTAAAGTTAATTCTATGGATAGTTATAAAGAAATTATTGAATATCCCCGATTAAATTATCGACAGTGTTATTGAATAACTCTAGTTTTTATTTACCACCGATCGTACTTTCTTTCACTGTCGTCGCGAACGAGAAACTGTAGTATCGCGTTGAATCGAGCCAGGGAAAATAATAAAAAATCACTCGGCGATTGAGATCCGCGCGATATATGCCAGGGCAAAGCGAATTAACGTGTTTCTTAGTCCCCGTTTCTTCGGGATAGAAAGAAAACGTGGACGTTTCCTAATGCAGAGTAGGAACAAAAGCAGCGGTGGTGCCCTTTCGAGCATGATCGGAGCCGCTGTGGTGCGAGCATAATCGAGCACAGGCCACGAACAGCTCACGTGGGTGGAGTTGGTTCTGCCTTCGTGTCGGCTGCGATTGTAAAAAAAACGTGAAACTCATTGCAATCTGGTATCGGTCATGGTCGATCGCTTTTACCAGCTGGCTGCTTTGTGCACGCTCGATTGAAACGGTTGTGTAAAACACAGGGGAGAGCATGCGCACGAAACTTTTGTTTTTTTTTTTTACAGAATAAGAGTATATCACTTATTAATTGGACAGACTTTTGCCAAGAATATTCCAAATTGAAATGCTATGCGAGTGTTATTTCGCGAGAGGACGAAATTCATTTGAAGCAGTTCTCCATGGAGGATGAAACATATTTACAATTTGGATATTTGGATTTTTCTCTTTTTCGCTTACTGTAAAATACAAATTTTTGTCGCACGTGATTTAACTCCGTATTTTGTTTCGGTTATTTCGATCGCATTATTCGTCATCGCGAGAGCAATTTAAATAAAAGACTTAATTCAAATGACAGTGTCACGTTGTCGATTCATCAATTGAAACATTGAATTCAGTAGTATTAATGCCGCTCGAATTTTTCGAGCAACTCTCGCCTCTCGCGTCGACATGAATTTTTGAATTCACGATCAATGTATTCATTCGCGTGTGTAATCTGTTTGCAGATGGTTCATTACGTGTCAGCGTCAGCGTTGACGTCGCAGGCGCGGCAAACGCCGCCGAATTCTCGAACGAGTCTCGATCTGTTCGGCCAGCTCTTGCGTAGAGCCGGAGGCATGGGCGACATCAGGGACTGCCCGGTGAGTAATTTCCATTTTCACCGATAAATCACCACTTTCTTCTCTCGTGTACGCGCAATATTCACGCCAATTTCATTCCCACCAGTCGTCTCTCGAACGATTCTGAAGCCTGCAGCTTGAGAACACAGTTGCCACGGTTTACCTGCGTTCTGATTCATCCTCGCAAGATTCCCGACGCAACATTCAGCAGGCATTCATTCTACTTTGGCCTTTCTTCGAATTAATATATCCCGCGGATACTTTCTCTTTGAAGTGGAACGATAACTATCGTTCGAGCGCTGCCGGCTATTTGCTCGGCTACGCGGATGCTGCGCCGGCTCACCCGCATAGAATCCGACGCAACATCCGCGAAACTCTGCAATTTGCAGACGAAATAATTAACCGGCGCCAACCGTGGATCGTGATTAGTAGATTGTAGAACGAACGAATTTTGGAGTTATGTCGTTTAATTGGCTGTTGAACGTAGTCTCGCGGTGATTTTCGTCGAAAATCGTTGAATCGTGTCATTGATTTTTCGATCGTTCGTTTTTTACGTTTTACCTCGAGCAGTGCCTTTTCATTATTTTTTTTTCTTTTTTTTTTTTTTTTTTTTGACGATATATCGTTTTGTTTGTTCGTTTTGCAGAGCTCTTGCGGCGCGAAAATCCAAATCTGCCGGACCCTGATGAATCGGCCGGAAATCGTTTCCGTCGGTGTCGTGTGGGACAGCGAACGGCCGTCGTTGGAGCATATCATGGACGTTTTCGCAACCGTGGGAACGTCCCTCAGATTGAGCGATGTTTTCCACAGCGTGGTGGACTCCCGATGGGGTGCCTCGACCGTGCACAATCTCGTCGGAGTCGTCACGTATTATGGAAAACACTACTCCACTTTCTTCTTTCACACTAAACTGAAGGTTAGCGTGCTGTACGTTACCATTGTTCGTTTCACGTCGTTTCACGTGGATTTTCGCAAGAATTGGCCAGTCGTTGGCGAATCCTAAACGTTGGAAGGAAATTCACTCGGCCGTAGGATTTTCTTCGTTTTAAATTGAAATTTTTCACACGTCACTTTGAATTTTATTCAACTCCGTTCACAACACTCATTACTGTTATGAGAACCATTGCAATTATAATATTTCATCTGTAAATCATGTACAAGCAACGTCATTAATTTCTATATACCGAGCTACAAATAAATTAAATCGTTTCTTAGAGATTTAAGGTTATTCAATTAAACAAGTGATTTGAGAACTTGCGCGTGAACAATATGTTTAGCAGATGAAATTAATTTCGTAAATTAAATCATTTCTTTAAAATTCGTAATGTTTTATCCCGTAAAATCACATGTACGAATAATGTCATTAATTCCCATGCTGACAGATAAATCGAACGATTTCTTAAAAATTATTTAATCGAGTAAGTGATTTCAGTATTTATATTAACCTCTTGATCGCCGCGTATTTTCAATTTTAAAAGAAAATGTACTTTTACTAATAAATAAATAATTTAAGTATTTTTCACTTACACAACTGGTGAGCCACAATCAATTAGGATATAATTTTCACAAAAAGAAAAGACACTTGATTTTCACTAGGGTTGCCACGCAATAGATCGAATACTAAATATTAAAAAAAAATTTATACGCACGTTTGTTAAATTTGAAATGTTATAATTTTATAGTCTAAAAAATACACATATATATATATATTGTACACGATAAAACTAATATTTATTTTGGGTGTGGTATGCTTCGAAGCAAGTAGTTGGAATTTTACAGTTTTCGCACGCGAGTTTTGTTTCTTGCGTTTCTTTCGAAGCAGCATTCGAATAAATATCCAAAATCAAGGAAGAATATATATATATTTTTGGATTTTTTTATTGTTAGAAAATGATTCTAGATGTCACTGTTAAGCAATCGAAGTTAATTTCGCTTTTATTTAGGGTATACAGGGATGCGCGCACAACGATCAAGTGGCTAAGCAAGTCGATAAAAGTAAATTTCGTAGATGAAATCATTCCGTTTTGGAAAATCATTGCGTTATTTCGCCTCAGGTGTGGATCTACTTCGACGACGCGACCGTCAAGGAAATCGGGCCGCGTTGGGAGCAGGTGGTCGAGAAGTGCAGAAGAGGCAGATATCAGCCGTTACTTCTGCTGTATGCAACTCCTGGCGGAACGCCGGTGAATACGGAGAACGCGCCGAAAGCCGTGACGCCTTTCCCGAATGGAAATGGACTGAAAACACCGCCGAAGAATAACGTTCGACGATCGATCACGCCCAGCCCGGAGAAACCATCGATCAATAGTACTGCCAGACGTGCCATCACACCGAATCCCGACAGTCCTCCTCATTCTTACACGCAACGCAGGATCTACAGTGATTATCAGAATCTGACGGATATTCAGAACAACATCTTTGGAAATCAGGTAAGTTTCTTCTATCAGGTACGTCGTATTCGATCGAAGTCTGTGGTCTATTCATTAAGTCAGTGTGTCGTAATTATTTCGTTAAATAATTCTTTCTCTTGTTGATAACGCTTTGCGAAAGTTCCTTTTTTACAATTTTGACTGACGATGAAATAAATTATTGGACCAGGATGTTTGATAAAACATCTGTGGAAATTAGGTAAGTTTCTCACTTTTTGCGTGCGTCACCGATCGATTTGTTAAATTACCGTGTCGCGATTGTCATTTTGTTGAACGAGTCAATATCTTCCGGTAATGGGAAGATTTACAATTTTCCGTTTCTACACTGATGAACGAAATTATAAAAATATTGGCTCAAGATCGCTAGACAAATTGTCGCGATAGGATCGTTAATTCGTGAAAGCTGCGAGTAAATTTCACAGCAGGATCTTTATGATTTCTGAAATATCGAGCATCTCCGTCCAGTGAGAATCAATTCTCCCGTCTAAGATGCAGCTTCGTCGATCCCGTAGAGATCGTTTCTGAAATTTTCTCTGAAATTTTCTGTTGAAGGGCGCCGACACCGTCGACGGAGACGCGGAATCGAAGTATATCAGCCGACGCGCTGTGGAGAACGTGATGCAGCAACAGAAGAAGCAGCAAATGCAACTGACACGCAGCCTGAGCGCTGGCTCGACGCCGCAGGACGCCATCAGTATTCCTGATCACTTGAACGTGCCGCGGAGGCGAGATTCCGGTAACTGGTCCGGCGATCGGAACAGCGCGTCCTCGAGTTCCTCCACCACGATGGACAATCCGTACTTGTACATCGTTAACAAAATGCAGAGGAACTCGGGCGTGCCGAAAAGCCCGACCAGCAAGTCTGGCGAACTTTCCAGCAGCAGCAGTGGCCATTACGACGCCGGATACGACTCGTACTCTTTGTCGTCCACGGATAGCCTTCCGCTGCAGCAAGGGCTGAAGCACAATCTACAGGTACGTGTTATTTAACGCTACATTGAAACGTAGCACGACTCTTTAATATTGACAGAATATTAAAAAAAATAGTACTAAGAGTGTGATGAATTTTCCACTTTCTGGAAAAAGTGATCTCTCAACTTTGAGAACACATCAGGCACTCGTGTATTCTGAACATGAAAACGATTTACTATACTTCTTCTTGTTGATTATCTTATTAAATCTTTAAAACTTTATATAGCGAAAAAACAAAAATACCAAGAATGTATACTAAATGTGTGTGAAAAAAAAAATCACACGTATTTATGAATTTCATGGTTGTTGCAAT
>WIUT01004423.1:0-17139 GCA_010645135.1 Tetragonula clypearis | reverse complement strand
CGATATCGACACTTTACCGACCGATAAATAGTAGCCGATTAATAGGCTACCTGTCGGTAAAGTGTTAATATATCGAACGATATATTTTCGTCATACGATATGAAGTTGCATCAAATAGATGCATATATATATATATGAATTCAAATGGAAGAGCGCATACATATTGCGTTATGCTAAACTATGCATCATAATACATCGAGTGAATATTATAACTGAAAGAACATCTCAATTATAACTGAAAGAACATCTTTTGCTGCCTGTATACCTGTCTGAAGGTATTTTTCATGCTTCTTCTGATTTATCGTCCATGATCGGCTGACATCTACGATTGTAAGTACGATTTTCCTTTTTACGCATAATTGCTCGTAACAAAGACGTTAACATTAACATTTATTTATTTCTTTTATACTGTCAGCTACCAACACTTTACTACAGCGTTTACACATTTTTTTTTTTTTTTTATATAACTACAGAAACAATAATGGAAATTTTAATCCTCAAGGTAATAATGTCATTTATTGAGAATGATTCAAAAGAAAAAGGAAGGAAGGTAATTTCTGTACTGTTTTTCTTAAATACTCGACACATCGCTGTCCTTTTATTTTCAAACTATTATTTGACAAAACTTTTCGCTTCTAGTGCGAATAAACTTAATATATTGATACCTCTCCTACACGGAAATGCGGAAAGCTGAGATACACGGATCAGCACGGATAACGCGTAAATTGCGAAACAGGTCGGACCGATAAGGGAAAGCAGGAAAAAGTGATGATGCGATATAACGGATTTTTCATGAATGCTCGATAGCGAGGAGGACACGCCGATCACTCGCAAACAACCGCCATGCAAACGGGTGGGAAACGAGTTAAATGATTCTACAGTATCATCTATCTAAACAGAGTGCATCGATGTACACAACGCGCGATCGTTGTAACGTGTAAACACACCATGTTACATAAACTAACGAGCTCAGATGCATTGCGCAAAATTGTAAATCGTGAAAAATCTTTTTCACGAGAGAATCGAACCACCCGGAGAAGAATGGTTCATCCCTCTAAATTAGTTTATCATTGCGATGCATCGATACAAAAGAATGTTAGAGGTTTGTTGTTGACACGAGTCATTCAACTCTGTTTTTAATTGCGATTGAAGAACGGGGTTTTGCATTAATTTTTCTTTTTTTTTTTTTCTTACTTTTTAGATACAACAACCTGCATGACTGTAATCAGAAGTGAACGAGATAATGATTGTACGTTCTGATTTATTGTCGATTGAAAATTAAACGCTTCAGCGAAGACTGTTGTAGAACTTTATCAAAGTTCTATTAATAATATATAATTCAATTCTCTATCGCGCAGTTATCAATTGTAAAATGACAAATGAAGATTTTTATTTCACAGAACATTGAAATTTATTCAGCGAACGTAGAAAATGCTGGAGTATCCTTCCGTTTTTCTAAAAAAATGATAAACATAGACGAAGAATTGTTATTATGGAATTTCTCCTCATTGGAAACTCCACTTGATGATTTGAATTAAATGAATTCGATTTAGAATAACTTCTAAATAGACCTAAATAGAATAATATCATTGATGACGTGGCTCGAGCTTCTCTCCTTAAAAATTTCACTTATTATTTATTTACATTTGTTTAGCTATATAATATTTTTATTTTTAACTATACATGTAATAACAAATTACATTTTTGTAATTATTTTACAGGATCCATTGACGATTTTTCGTGCTAATGACTACTATGCGACCAGAAAATACTTTCGTAGAAACATATGTACACAGTTGGATGTCTTCTACCTTTCGCAGAACCTTGAAGTCATTCATTCGACGGATTTTATCGGTAACCTTCAGCCGAAAGCCTCGGGGGATCATTGCAATTTTATTGTTCGCAAGTTTTTTTTTCTTCTTTTTTACGAAGAATATCTTTTGGCAAAAAATCTGCCTCGTAAGAGCACAAGGATTGACAAAAGGTTTCAAATGAAGGCTTATCTTATCTTATTAAAGATACTACAGAAGTAAGAAATTTTGATTTGAAACCGAAAAAATTCTAACGTATTGAAATGAGAAACTTGAAGTTCAAAATATTTGCAATTGGTATAAAATTTACGATATCTCAAACGATTAAATAATATAAAACTAATAAAATATATTTATGTTTATATCTGTACATGTGAAAGAATTGCACAAGTAAAATAAGTACTAATAACAAGTGTAATAAATGCTCAATTTTTCAAACATATTTTAGTACTTTCGGAAATTTTTTTCACTGAACAAGCGAAAAATAAAAAGAAGAACATTTTCATTTATAGCTTTAGCTTTTAAATTTTTTTTAAGAAATCTCTAGCAAGGATTAATCTCGGCAATTGACCTGTTATTTAAACGCGCATTTGCAATGAATGAGCATTCTAAGGTCATGAGTTTCATTTGCTTCCCCATCGATATCTTCATCGATGACGGCCGAGTCATATTCTCAATATCGCTGCAAGAAGTATTCTTTTTTTTTTTTTCTTTTTTGAGCGATTCTCAAGAAAAATATCCCAGATCACAATCATAATCATAGCGTCTGACAGATCCTTTTAATTTTTTCTTCGACACGCCACTGTATGTGCGTACATGCCAATTGGCTTTATAAATGCCAAATTTACTATAATGACACGAATATATGTATAATTTTTTCTCCTTCGTTGAAAAGTAAACTTCTCCGATAGGAACTCGAAGGAATTTATGATCTTAAAAAATAAATATGTACGTAAATACATCTAAAGATTTTAGTTTGAATATTTGAATTCAGCTCTCATTTGTTGAATAAAGAACTTTCAATTTCTTTATTTACGAAATAATTTTTGCCTTGATTTTTAACGTGTTCTTTTCATTCCTGTTAAAAATTAAGTATATCCTATCTATACGTATTTGCAAAAATTGACTTAATTAGAATTTCATTAATTTTTAATTTCACGATCATGTTTCCAGTTAAGATAGATTCCCTGCTCCTTCTTTCAGAGGAGATCTTACTTTTGTATTATAAAAATTAAGTTACTCGTACATTTAATGAACTTTCGTTTTAGTTAATGACGGTGATTTTGACGAATGGAACAGTCTCTCGTCGATTCTACGAATCGGATATCACGGTCAAAAATGTTTTTGCGAAAGAGCTCGCAAACAAAATTGAAGACCAAATTTCACGCATCATCGATCATGTATTTCAAGCCTGATCAAGTATAATCTATATACTTTTTCTTTCAAAATTTCGCGACATCAGCGAATTATATTTATTCGAAATAATAAATGGATGAACGCCATCAATCTCTCCAGATTGTAATTTAGAAATATTTATTGATCAATTAATATAAATAAAATTCTTGAAAAAAATTTTCCTTCGAATGCTAGGTAAATTGTTTTTCTTTAAAAAGAGTACAACAGTTACAGTGGAATAAAATCATAGCACTGCGCCGTAATAACATTAGAATGTAGTGATAGTCGTATCAGAATTATTGAAATAGTACGTCGAACCGATAGTCGTTTAGCAGTAGTGCCACTAATGGATAAGAATTACGCGGAAGATTTATTAAAATTTCACAGGCTCTGCAACTGGATAACAATAATCAACGAAACTTGCGTCAAGACGATGGTTATTTGGCTGTCATATTCTAAACAGATAACGTTAGACTCAATGAAATACACGCCTAAATGATGTCTTTTTGTTTACGACACTATGACACAGATGGTGCGTATAAAGTTAAAGTGACAAAACAGTTGCAATAAGGTCTTCCTTGGAAGTGATCAACAATATAATTAAGTAGAATTTATGCTGACAAACATACGTACCAAGATTTTAAATATATTATTTTAAGAAACTAATCAAGAGTCATTGCGGATTTTTATGTATTTATGATAAATTGAAACATGCGTGAATATATAGAAATATCTAACGTGGAGTATTTATCATAATATGTACCAGAAAAATTAAATGTTCTCTTTTTTTTAACTATATTTATAAAAAATTCAAAAATCCATAAAAATCCATAGTCCGATATCGTGCAATTAATAAAAGAAACAAAATTGAAACAAAAATTCTTTTATTCGACAGCATGATGTTGCACACGATGATAAAAACGTTACACAGAAGCCACTTCGTTTAGATTGAAATCGATGAGAATAAAATATGTAATAACAATAAATAAATACTCAATACTCTCACTCACGTATGAGTGTCATGAATATCGTGCAAGAGAAGTCTAAGAACGGAAGGAGGAAAGATCGATCGATCATTGGTCAGCGAACAAAAAGACCGGCTCTGATATACAAGGACGGTCATCGGCACAGACGTTATTCCTCAGTGACCCAGTTTATGTTGGTTTCATGACGCACATCCCGATTCATCGACGTTCATTTTTCTTTTTCCTCATTCAATTCCCCTTTTTTTCACCCCTTGCGTTTCCTTCTACGAGTCCTTGATAGTTCACTAGCATTTTGCTAGATGACGTCAATAACAGCTATGATTTCTGCGTAAATTTCAGCAGAAATTAATGCCACTGAATATCTTCACAGATTCACTAATAATTTATTACTCACAGAGACACTCGCATTTACTGCTACAGATTCAGACCGTTTTATACTACTCGGTAAGAATTCGAAGAGAAGTTGATATAAGTTTGTTATTATTATTAATCCAAATAAATGCTAATTAAGTTATTTATTATTTCAGCTAAGAGCGTACCGCGCAATAATTGGTATAATGCCGTGTACAATGGTCATCGATGATAAAGAAAAAGAATTCTAGAATGAAATTCTTCTAGGAAAAAGAAATCTTTTATATAAGATACATGTTTCGAAAAGTATTCAAGATAGTTTGTTGCAAAGATAAATACAAGGTCGCCAAATGCAAAAACACACATAGAGATACCGTATGACGTAGTTTAATCCTAAATACCGCGTGCATTTTCTTCGTTCAGATCGAAGTTCTTGCTGGAAAAACAAGAGTATGTTGTCATCTGTTACGTGAACTAATAATAACTACATATTGTTGACAACATTGTGCGATCTTTGTTTGTTGCTGGTTGCATTGTAATTGCTGTAATTGCACTGTGTCATTCGACGTAACGAGGGTTGAAAAATTTTTTACGACAGAGAGATTAATTATGAAATTCTACGAAAATTAAGCCTATAATATAATGAATTATCTGTTTAATACTGGAAAATTGTAATATGGAAACTTATACCTTCTTGGAAACCTAGATAAGTATAAAAGACTTTAAAAGATTTTGAAGCAACTTGGATGAAAGATAACTAAGCTATTAAAAGTAAATAATTATGCTCTTAGAAACTTCCTAAACATATATCCATATTATTAAACTTCCTAAAGATGTATCCATATTATTAAAAATCAAGATCATAGATAATTTCGAAAAGCAAGATAATAAGATAATCCATGTTATCGAAAATCTAGATAACAAATGTACTTTAACGATGATCTGGAAAAGATCACTTTTTCCTTGATTTAAATAACAAAGATTCTTGTTAAAGTCATTCAGTATTAATTATATGTGATCAGTCCAGAATTTCAGTTTGTATATTAAAAAATCATGCGCAGTATTTACTAAAAGAAACGAAAGATTCTACTATATACTAAAGGATTTTATCATATACTAAAGGATTGAAGAATTTTAAAAAACACTCGTCTCATGTTTGAAAAAATAATCTCTTTGTGCAATTATTAATTGGAACTCTGCAAATTTTATCGAAGGATCGTCTCAGGTGAATTTATCAATGTATAATTTTTACATTTCCAAGAAATGTCCCATTAAAACATGTGTCATGGACATAAGGTTATCTTGCAGTCCTTCCTGTCGATTTCGAGAACCAGTCACTTGAACGAAAAAATAAAGATACTCGCGAAGATTTGCAAATGAATGTGCAACGTTATGACGTAATCATAATCGCAACGGATTTACTATCTTTTTTTTTTTTTTCGCTCCCGCTTCGCGTCGATATCAATATTGCATCATCGAACTCTAACATGCGCATTATTCAAGGACGTTTTTTTTTATTAATCACCAAGATGTCGCAGCAGCACGATTAATTGTTTATCGACATATCTTTATTTAAATTTCGATTCCCCCAAAGGTGTATGGTTTAGGTAACTAATCATTGGTGAAATAACTTAGAAATTAGCAGCCATTACTAATCAATTTGGTAATGACAAATTATCTACAAGTTATTTGATCATCTCGTTCAAAATAAAGTTCTACAAGAAAGGAATTTCTAATTCACATCGATCCGCTGATATCATTAATTAATAAATATGTAATTGTGCAAGGAGTCGTGTGCAAAAATTCGACATAAAAAGAAGAAGAAAAAAACTAAGAAAACTGGAATCTTTATTAATTGATTAATTAAGCTCTTACGCATTGAATCGAATTCACTTGATTCATTTTGAAAGTTCTTTACTAAATGTAACTGTAAAAGTGAATGACATCGAAAAGAGAAATCTAATCGAAAACTTATCGAAAAAAGTAATTACATGGAAATACTTTCGTATGGTACGAGGAAATATATAACAAATATATCAACGCAACGCATGTAATTATGTAATTATTGCGTTCTTTCGTATACATTATCATCTAAGCAAATTTCTAATTTATCTTTGTATTAATGGTTTTACGGGTCATCAGCAGACTGCAACGTAATTAACTGCTACTTCCAGCGCATGAAAATAAGATGAATCAATATTATTTTTCATTATGCGACGCTTTGTTTTAGTTTCCTGATATACTTCTCTTATGTCGTATTAATTACGACAATTGCGATCAAATCGATATATTTCGTGTACAGATGATTTGCAAAAAAAAAAAAAAGAAAAAGAAAAATTGGCATCTCTACGAAAGGTATGAACAATGGAAATGTCGGAAGAGATATATTAATAACCATCGACATTGGAACATGAGGAACACAGAGAGATGATTAAACGATGTCGAAAATTGAGTTTCTTTCTTTACGTGAATTATATGATTCAGCAATGACTTTACACATAGTACCATTTATATGGTGCCATTTATTACAACGTTGCAGAGAGATTATATGCTTGCCCCATGTGTACTCGTCCCAGCTTAAGGTCAAGTTCAAATGTTTCACAGACATTATCACGAGAACTATCTAGTTAGATTGTTCTATGAAGTTTAATGATTTTCCGTGGTTCGTAACATACCTGAACGCTCTTGAACAATAATTTTCTAACTAATAATACATATTAGCGATTGAGTTGCAAGTTGCAAGTTATAGACATCTTTTTCACAAGTTTCACAATTCAACGATTATTATCAAATGTTAATCCTATTTTAATTTTAATTTTGAACGGAGTAACAATTGTGCGCCAAATTTGAAAAAATATGACTTCCACGACTCGAGAGATTGCAATTGGCGGCATAATGCTTAATTTGAATGAGAAACACATTTGAAACATGATCGATGATGGCTGGCATTTTGAAATGATATTTTTAGACTGAGGAAGTTCCCAAATTCGAAATGTCGAAACGGTGTCGCTCATTAGCTTGGATTCCTTTCACTTGGTTTCTTTCTTGAGATATCAGTAAGATATTCATCATTTGTGGGTTGATAAAAAAAAGTACTTACATTTGACTGTCAAGTTTCTCAACTGAATGTTATGCGTCGTGAATCAACAATTTATTACATTTTGATTATTCCATGAAACAATTTCACGAATGAATTTTAAAGAAAAGAAAAAAAAAAAAAAAAAAGAAAAAAGCAGGAGAACCATCTTGATCCAGTTTCTCGATCTCCTTTCGAATTCATTCGATATTTATAAGGAGATCAAAAATTAGCCATGATATTTGTGTGTGTATATATTGGTGCAGGTGTGTAAGTATATAACATGTACCAATAAAAAGTTGTTTTTCATACCTTTATACAACCACGTAATTGTAATTACTATGTATGATCTTTTTATCGAACAGTATTATCAATTACTAAATTCTTAGTATTAAACAAAACCATGGTACTAAAGAATAGAAGGATTTTCCTTCATTTTCATCGAATAAATAAACGACAGTACTAGTTGAAAAACAGCAAAATTATTTAATATTGTTTAGCTTTGTATTACTTAAGCTATTTACTCGTTTACTTTGCTAGTACGTTTACTCATCCGTAAGTTTACTCATGATAATTTACTTATCATGAAATCATTATCACATCGCGTATACAATAATGACGAATAATTGTCTTTTCTTTCCCAAAAATAAATTAATTCAATAATCGCTAATAATGATACGATGGATAATATTCTACAGCAATTTATCAGTTGCTTTCTATTTCAGGGACCTTTGGACAAAAGATCCATTAAACTCTGCGTTAAACCAAAGCAATTTATCAAACTGACTTGTAAGTGAAAAATTACACACGCTTTAATTACGACAAAATTTATGCTATAAGTGAAGATTTAAAAGGATATAGAGAAAATTGGAAATTCGTGAAATTCGTGAAAATAACAGATCAGAATCAATTTATATAATATGTTGATAGCAAGTTAATAGTAAGACCAAAGAGTTTGTACTAAAACCTAAGGATGATGGCGTTAATAAGATACTTGGCGTCAATCCTGAATACAATGTAAGTTTCCAAAGTATATTTAAAATGTAAAAATTTCAAATTCTCTAATGTTATTATAAAATTACAATCACTCATTCACAATAAGTATTTATGCGGACGTTGAATTAACAGAAAGCATCGAATGCATGCGCGCATAGAAGAATATCCTGCGCACGCGTTTTATCCCTTACAGAATACCCACTTTAATCTCTTACGAGATTCCTTCATAGTAACTTCGACGAGAATAATTCGTCATCATTGACAAACGAAAACGATATAACATACAAAAAAATGTAACAATATGTGTGTATATCTAGTATACATTTAGTGTAAGTATTTTAACTATGTACGTACTTACTATCGGTCTTACTATTGATAGATGTCAAACTACTATTGATATATGAATCGATTTTACTTCCAACATCATTTTAGACAATCATTATCGTATTGGTAAACTGAGCTATTGGTAGAACAGTCACTTTTTACAGCAAAGATTTCTGAAAGTTGTATTTGGACAGTCTCTCGAAAGATTAAGATCTATGATAACTGATTATATAAGTATTATTTTCCGATTATTTTTTCCCGAAGATATTCATGTATTTCCATCTCGTAAGAACTAAGCTTACAAATTAAATTTCCCTTTCAGATAAAAAAAGCTGCTATAAACGCTGATCTAAAGAAAATCGCTGTTATACTTAATATCAGAAGCATAGCAGAATTACGCCAGAATTAACTCCTTCAATTTCAATTCACGTATTATGACGAGATATTTTTACATTTAACATTGTTCGCCGTAAACTATATAAATATAAAAGTCGTAGCGAGCATGGCGCGTGAAAAGTGATAAATACAGGATATCTCAAGAACAGCTTCTCGATGCTAGAGAATTATAATTTTCTAATATGAACGATGCGTATGTAAAAAGAATCAAAACACAAGAAATAATCACTCTAATAAACTACACTTACTCTGCAGAGCCCATGGCGCATACTGGTCGAGCCCCTTCAAGTAAATAGCGCTATCCCTCAGGCAGTGTTCTGATGCTTCGTCGTATGGTGCGAAGGGTTTCGAGAGGAAATCCAGAAGTATTGTTTCCGGTTTATCAATGGCTACCGCCAACTGGCCGAAACCGATCGACAACAGTAATAGAAACCAAAAGCCAACGAACGAGGCGGAGGAATTTCGTTTATGATCGAGGATATCGTGTCTGTGGAATCGAAAATCACCGACGAAAAGCCCCATGATGACGACGAATGATCAAGCACACGTGTCTTTTCGGCCGGAGCATGTGGCGTGTGCTATATCACGTGTTTACTACTGGCCTACACACGAGTAAAACGAACGTAAGAGACGTTAAAACGTGAACTGTACGTTCTGTCAATCGCTGGTGCATTTATATATTGCTCGAGACGCTGGCACGATGATGGGGGTAAGAGCATACGACTTGACGATGGGCACCTCTTATCGATGCGACCGGAGGATTACGCACGCGAGTAATCTGTCTCTCTTCCAAGGAGTGTATACTGAACAGCCAAAACGAAAGAGAGAGAGAGAGAGAGAGAGAGTGAAAGAAAAGTAGGAGCTCGTCGACGACACTGGTGGTAGGAATTCGACGAGTCGATCAGAAAGATCGAACGGAGGAATTGAAAGAGGACTTCTTCTTTTTTTTTTTTTTTTTTGGAAGACTTAAGACTCAAGTACTTCTTTTTCTCCATTTTTCTTTCATTTCGTTCGTTTATTCGGCTACGACGTGAATAAATGTGGCAAGTTTTGCCGTGCAACTTTGTTAACGTGCGATTGTTCTATTTCATTTGAATTGATCTGTCTGCAATCGGCATGGGCATAACGTCAATTTAGCTTGCACAAATCCACGTATGTACATGTTTGTGGATGTTGCGAGTGATCCAAGAAAGACGACGAATTGCTCTTAAGAAGGGAAAAAAATCGTGCTTTCACGATCGCAGATTATCCAGAGATTTCGTTACGTTTGCCAGTAATTATTCATCTTTGCGCTATCGATAAAATACAATTAATATTGATATAATTAAAATTTTTCCTCGGAGTTGTCTTTTTCTCAATTTCAAATTTTTTTCTCCCTAAGAAGAAAAAAGAGTCTTTCAAAATTTAACTTGAAGATTTATACTTTCCAAAAAAAGGCAAATTTATTCTTTCAAAAAAAAAAAAAAAAAAAAAAAAGAGATAAACTTGTAAAATAGCATGATAAATAGCACGATAAGATAACTCAATATCATAAGGATAGTATATCAATCTCGATTATAATTTGTAATTGTAAAAAGAGTTTAGATTGATTAGAATAATTAAACTATGGTTGGTAGATCATATGGATTTTCCCGAATTTATAATACATTTGTAATTTGTCAGATGGAATTACGATCGTGTGAAAAGTAACTACATAAGTAAGGGATACTGTATTTTCAAGTATATTCTAAAATTATAATTTAGTCATTCTATTTATTAGATGTTTAACTGCAGTCGCAAACGTTTAATGAGAAGAAAGATTTAAGAATCGATCGCACATGATTCAGCAAGCTCAGTTGTACTGGCTCAGTTATTCAAGAAGGATCAACGGAACCACAAAGGCTATAACCCAATGACAAGGGCAAGTAGGTCGTACGTTTATGAGCCTTTCTTATTATTTCTTTTTAACCTTAATGCTTCCTTAAAGTGGGCTCGAAACAATGAAGGAATCACCCCTTTTTTATATACTTTACATATAAAAACATATGAAATTTGAGAATAATGCTTTTACTGCTACTTTCTGGCCATTGATGCTGCCTTTTATCGCTACTAGCTGACCTAAGCTGTGTCGATTTTCTTAAATTATTTTCGATAATTATATTACAGACATTTCATAATTAGAATGCGAATTTTTATATATTTTCATTTTTAAAAGATGCATAGTACACAATACTCGCTATAATATTTAGTAAACCTCTGCCTAAGTTTATTATAAAAATATTTTTCTATATAAATATTTATATAAGAATTTATATAAATATCCATAGCCTACTCATAAAGGACTAAACATCCTGGAACTTTTTGTACGATAATTTATTAACTAATTATATTAAATTAAGAGGTTACAAATTAGTAAGTTATAAACTTCTTCTTATGAACTTTACAATTTTACTTCACATTGAACAATAAAGTGACTGCAAAATTTTAGTTGCCGTAGGAAAAGATTTACTTTAATTTACTGGTAATACTTGTGACTTGCAAAGGATTAATAATATTAGTTCAGTATCATAATAATAGAAAACTAGTTAGTAATGGTAATAGGAAAAATCATAATAGAAAAAAATAATTAGTTCAATTATCATAATAATAGAAAAAAACAATAACGAAAAGAAGGATCAATAGGTAATTGACAACATAGTACACCGACTTTAAAATAAAAAAAAAAAAGTGAATATTATGATACAAAACTTTTCCCACGCTAGAGGAAAAGTCAACGTTCGAAGACGGCTCAAGAGAGGAAAATGTAAGAAAATTGTGGCATTATTTATTACGTAAACCTGTGGAAACGTTTCTAACAAGTAGTTTCCCTGTGCGTTAAAAAAACCATCGGAAAAGTTCGCTGTAAGTTCATTGACCGAAGTCAGGAAATGCTTTTAGCGAAGAAAAAAAAAAAGAAAAAAAAATCAACGTGCTGTTTTAGTTAGTTAAAAATTAACGGCAGTTTTTTTTTCAGTAAAACTGAAGTACAGTGGGGAACAAATGATAAGCGGAAACTCGGTGGAATCAACGCATGCATCTGTAAGAAACTAAAATAAGTATGCGGTGAATCCCCTTCTTCTCTTTAGTGAGTCATATTCACGAGACAATGTCCTGAAACTTTACATGACTAATAGTTGGATGAGAATATAGTACGAACGATATAATTCCTTGATGTCAATGACAGGTATACAAGTAAGTCTTCGTTCGAACAAGAATTTACTACAAAGTCTTTCGGTACATCCGACGAATACAAATGACGACTTTGTTTGAATAAGAACCTATTACAAAGTCTTTGGTAGTTTTGATACAGAATTTAGAATGAAACTTTGAAACTTCTTACGCGTGGAAACCGTTTCTTCATAGAAAGCTGATTAATTCGGAGAATTTAAGAAAGTTGGATGAAGAAATTTCTGCTTATCATTCGAAAAGAAAAAGAAAAAAAATCGTCAGAATTCTGTAATTTACAAATGAGAGAAGAAAACAAATTAAATGTTAAAGCGATAAATTTGAGGAAATTAGACAAACATATGTCCACAACCAAAACAGTGTCTCAAAGTTCAAATTCTATTCAATTCGTCACTATGCTAACTATGGTATACATAGGTATACCAAATTTTTATCAAATATCTTGAGATATATGATCATAGATATTATACAGTCAGATATTTCTATATGAATCAGCAAATTATGACAGTCAACAATTTTGCATGACATATTGTTATTTCAGGCACACACCGTATCGCGTGGCCATAATGACTTCAAAGGGAGAATTTTGGAAAGTACAAAACAAGTAGAAAAAAAAGTTCAACGACGGAGATTAAATGATCCTTTGATGAAATAAAAAAAAAATAAAAAGAGTAAGTAAAAAAAAAAATTTTAACTATGCCGATAACAATTCTTACAGTATTTTACTAATTCTTTAATTTCAATTGTTTTTCATAATACTCTTTTTTCCACGAATTTGTTAAGCACACGATGAAAAAAAGATCAACGAAGGAAGATACAGAAATCACGAAGAACACGACCGATAAAGATTACCGTGTGGAACAGAAATGTAGTTTACTCGTAGATAATCGATACAAGAGAATCGAGTCGCAGTGATTAGACGCAAAACTCTAATACTTAAAACTGATACCGAACGAAGATAGGAATTGCGGAAAATTTCATGAAATTATTGTACAAGGCACTGGCAGCCTTGATTATTATTGAGAATTATTTTTACATATCCTCCGTTCTTGTGATGACTCGCGGTAACTCACCAGCGATACAGATTTCGGCTACCTCGATGAGAAAGTTAAAAACGGGTCGATCTTCTGTCTTCGGTGAAGGCACATCAATTCAAGAGGCGGGGGTCAATTTATAATTCGAACTCGGAAGAAATCAACGCTCTTTCATTGCAGAATTTCAACTTCCACTTTATCTTTTGTCTCTCAGTTTATAAATAGCCTTGGCCACGTAGGGATCTAAATGAACTTTAAAAATTTCTGCTTACGTCGTGTGTAAGTAATAATGTTATTACATTATTTTTGAAGGGTTAAGAATTTTATTATTAAAAATATAATTTTACAGTGAAAATGTACCATCCTCTTGATCGTAGATCAATCTTATTGTTAATATTATACCTGAAACTTCATTAACTCTCTCAAGTTAGAGGCTTACGCAAGATAATGTGATAGAACTTCACAGCTGCAAGAGATAGCGAGTTATACTTCATCTAAAAATGACACGTGAAGTCGTTGAATGAAGTTCTTTTGTATGAAGAGCATTTCGAAATCGGATACACGTGCAGTCGATTCGGGTTCTTCCTTCTTAATGCATCACTTTTTCACGTGGTTTCGCCTGTTCTTCTTTCTCTTCTTTCTTTAAATTCGGATATTCTTGATCAAAAATTAACACGGCAAACATCTGTCGTCAAAAGAATCATTAAAAAAATTATCTTATTTATTTAACTAAAATATGCCTTTAATTGTACAACATAATTTTGAACAAAAGCTTCTAGTATTAAGTTTTTAAAACATTTTTATTCTACTTGGAATTGAAACGACAATAATAAAATGCATTCGGTAGAAGTTTGTTTGTGAAAATCTTTTTATTTTTAAGAAAAATCTCTTCCAACGATACGACACTTCATTTTCGATTTATTTTAGGATGAGAAATCGTCCTCTTTTCAGTAGGAACGTGAATTACGAGACGTTCTGTGTACACTGTACTACACAACATCCAATATCTTGAGAGTTCAATGATTCATGGGCTAATATGTGACCTCGGAACGGATATGTCATTATGAATTAATATTGTTTACATTTTCAATAGTAACGCGCGTCATTCCGTCAATTATCATAATTATTTAAAATGTCTAAACTCTGGTTACTTTTAATATTTTCAAAATGAACGACGGCAAATGCATAACGCACAATTAAATTTCTCTTCTTTTGGGAAATTTTTAATTCGAATTATACTAATAGAAATGTAAAAACGATTTTGTTCTAATATGTACAATTCTTTCTTATCTTTTGTCAATGAAATACACATTCTTTTTGGTAAATCTTAATAATCAGGGGAGTTTCTAACCAAATATTCGAGATAGCTGATATTTCTATTTAAATATTTGTTTGATCAAGTAAATAACAACTTTTTATTTAAACAATAAGAATAGAGAGCCATTATCGCCTGTAGTATGGCAAAATTTTATTCCACAACTACATTTGGTTATCTTCTTAAGGGGCTCAATGTATCGTGTAAAAATTTAAAAGAATCATTCCCCACATACTCAATTACGTGTCAATCTTATTTTGAAAATGAAAAATATACTGATAAAAGATTGTCCATTAATCTTAATGACTACGATGATAATGATAAAAGGATATTGCCCTCTTTTAAGAGATTATAAGTAAAAAAAATGAATAAGTGATTTTGAAAAATAAACAGTTCCAAAAAATAATATCAACCAATTAAATTTTTGATAATACTTTTCTTAAGATTTATATCTTCAATTATCGTATTAAGTATGAAAATACAATTGAGGTATTAGATTTATATGTAAAAATTGAATTAAAAAACAACTTATTATTGCAACAAAAATATATTTTACGTATAGTACATTTTAAGGAAATATTAAAGCATTTTAAGGAAACTTTAAATACAAGTTTTTCTATATCAGTGTATCTAAATATATGTATAACGTATCAAATTCCAAAAAATTCCAAATAGACGCCTTTCTTTTATAGATACTGATAAAAATAGCAAAAGAATGTGCATAATAAAAATTACACTATCTGTAAGAAAATAAAAAGTACTAAGGCTGTATATTGAAGTCAACGAAATCTATCTCTTACGTGCAATTAAGTATAATACCTTACGTATGAATAAAATTAATACTTTACATATGAATAAAATTTTCTTACAAAATATATATATATATATATATATTTTCTTTTCTTCAATAAAACACAACATTAAATGCAAATGGGGTATAATTTGATCTCACTGAGATCAATTAATATTCTCTGTTAATCCATCACCATCCTATCTTGGACAGAATCTCTTTAGCATCTTCGAACACTTTTTCTGGCGATTGCATACTATTTACTTTGTATATCAAGCCTTGTTTTTCAAAATGTTCGATTATAGGTAGTGTATTTGTGATATAAGTCTCGTGCCTTTTAACTAAAACTTCCTCATTATCATCAGATCTTCCACTCCCTGCTGCGCCACGCTTTAAACATCGTTGAGTACATACTTCATTACTACATTCACAAAACAATATTCCTTTCACTATGCACTTCTCTGACATTGCCTGTAAATAGATGAAAAAACATGATAGAAAGTTATAAATGTTACGTGATTTCGATTCTTAGATATAATTTTTCAGTGTTTCATTGAAATATATATTTTTATTCTTTGTACCTCGTTCCAACCGTCAACATTATCCTGGTTCCTTGGAAAACCATCGATTAGGAATCTTTTGTGTGGACTGTCGCTCGTCTGCATGCTATTATCCAGAAGGCTGCAAGTAATTGCAACTGGTACGATCTTTCCGTCTTTGATAAATTGTTCAATAAGTTCCCCATATTTTGAGTTTGGTTTCATACGTTCCTCTCTTAATAGATCACCAGCTGATAAGTGTACATAACCATACTTTTCAGTAATGTATCTGCACAATGTTCCCTTTCCCGCGCCGGGACCGCCCAAAATAAATAGAACTTCGAATTTCTGTTCTGCAGACATTGTAAAAAGCCGCAGTTTACTTGAAAGTACCTTGAACATAAAATAATCACCGATAACCAATTACACGTACTGGTTCCTTGAATTGTGACATAGAAACATTATGGCGGGTTTTTCAAGAACAAGCATTCCGATCGAGCTGAACTTTTATTATATTTTCATATACTTTATTATATTTTATATAATACTTATAACTGATAATATATGTAATAATATATATAAATATGCATCATATTTAATATCGTGCACGTTAAAAATGACATGATTCCTCCTCGACTAATTACAAGAATCTCATTCATTTATATCTATAATTCGATCAATAAAGAGGATTCATGCAATATTCTTATGCGTCTTATGAATTTTATCTTATGTCATTACGAACATTATATCATTAGACATAATTTAGTATCATAATTTAGATAAATCATTTCTTTGATTAACGAAATAATGTGTAATTCTATTCAAAACATACTTTTCCGAGTTATTGCAAGTGATATATATAAATATTATATATTATAAAATATATATCTACTCTCTCTCTCTCTCTCTCTCTCTCTCTCTC
>WIUT01004422.1:0-17145 GCA_010645135.1 Tetragonula clypearis | reverse complement strand
ACACACACACACACACACACATATATATATATATTATTAGTATTATCGTACTAATATCACCAAAATTATTTTTTTCTCCCCGGTTATGGTATGAAAACTAAAACAATGAAACCATAAAGTGACACGCGGTTAATAGCTAATCGACTAGATCGCTAGATTTTCACGGACCCACGGCAAATTGGGAAATGGAGCAAATTGGAAACGTCACGTTTCATCACAGCGTGAATCCGGGGTCGCGCGATCGAAAACTTGAAGGAACGAGAGTGCCTTTAAAATAAATAAAACTACCGGGAGAAATTCGATTGTCAAAGTTTGGCGAATTTATTGGCGTTTCGTGAAATGGCACGCGCGATGACAGATGCAATTCGGCGTTTCCAATGCAGAGAGAAAGAGAGAGAGAGAGAGAGAAAGAGAGAGTTTCGACAACTCGCTTCGAACGAAACATTCGGAAGAAACGACAGCGGTGGGGGAGGGAACTTCAAAAGGAAAACTTCGCCGCGAGAGAAGGAAAATGAGCCGCCAGTTTGAACAGAGAGAGTAATGGATCATGCTGCAAAATTTCGAATTCTTTCGGCGATGGGTGAAATTTTTATGGCAGGTGTACCTTATATATATATATATATATATATATATATATATCTGCCGAAATAGAAATATATTCGAGGGGAAATTTATACGATCCTCGAGATCCTTCGTGAGCTTTCGATAAACTTGACCCTTCGTTTTCGATAAACTGGCGAATGAATTCCGAAGCTCGAGAATTCTTATATTTCAGCGAATATCTGTCGAATTATATTAATATTTTATAATATTCACGATTATGATGTCATTATAGTAAATGTGATGTTAAGCTCGCGGATCGAGGAAGGAAATAAAATTATAAACAGACTGGATCTTCATGGAAATTCACGTTTTTGACAGTACGGTGAAAGAAAAGTAAAAGAAAGGAAACGATATTTAAGACATTTTATACATTTCTCCACGTCGTTTACGCTGAGTTTCCACGCTCTCTGCACTTTAAAAAAATTCCTACAACCACGTCGAAAGAACGAAGCTGAACTTATCAAATAAATACCGCAAGTGCATTGTAAATTACATTACCAAATACTTTTCATCGAGCGAGCATCTACAATAATCATTCAACCAATTTCGTTCACTTTTCGAAGTAAATTGCTCATCCGCGTCGATGAGTCGGCAAAAAAAAAAAAAAAAAAAAAAAGGAAAAAAAGAAAAGAAAATACGATTCGAGAGCGAAACGTAGATTGATTCGAGCGGGAGGAGGAGAAAAAAAAACAAAAGAGGGAAAGGAAGAGAAAAGAAGGAGGAAACGAAAAATTGAGAAAAACGGGTTCGTTAGGTTTATCGATGTAGTGGAGCCCCGGGTGTGCTATTCATCAAGACACAGGGGTGACCGGGACAAAGGCAGGAATCAGTGAAAGCCGGGACCTGCTAAAGCACGGACGATAAGCATGGATTCCCGCGGTCGTAACGTATTTGTGCCGGCACGCATTAGCGGCCGGCGGTTTCCACGTAATTACGGCCGGTTTGCAACGCGCAGGCCGCATATGTAGGCCGCTGCATTATTAAAAAGAGAAACGTGTACGTTAATTGGCAAGCGACGAAGGCGTTGCTCTCGTTACCTGCGCTTTGCAAACCCGCCGAGACCCCGAGCAGGCAATTCACCGACCAGGTGAGCTGGTGTACCAGTGTCTTTGGCTGCACGAATTGTTTGGCAAACGCCAAGGAACCTAAGGTCCTGGCAAACGCGAGACGTGTTCGATAGCTTTGTTTGATCTTTTATCCAAAGGGGAGACCCAAACTCGATGTTTGTTAAATATTGATTCGAGTTTCATTTGGATTTCGATATCGTAGAATTGTACAATTGTACAGTTAGCACATGTTGCGCACGTTGTCTTTTGACATAGTCTGCGACGATGATTTTTTACAATTTTTACTAGCGGACTTATAAAACACGTTGCACGAAATATCATGTAACGTTTCCAGTTTTGAAAAGAAACATACTGCTTGTCCCGGGGGGCTTTCAAGGGATTTACATAGTAGAGATATATTAAAATGATTGAAAATTGCATTGAGATCTGAATTCGTTTAATACACGCGGAATAAGGGATAAATGTCTTTCATCTTGTTGTTGATACAGCTCCTAACACAGTGAGTCATAGTTTGACGAGATTCTGTCAAGTTACGCCATACGGTTTGCGTAAACTTTAGAGTTTGTCAATTCGAGTGGCTTTGATTAGAAATGCTTTCGATATGACTGAGCGAAAGACTATCGAGTGATGCAGCAATGTGATTGACGAGTTGAAGTAAAATAGCGTAAGGGGAAACGGTCCGTCTGTTGTCAGACAGCTGCTACATTCCCCCTCAAGTCTGACACGCGTCAGTTATTTAAAAATTTGTTCTGAGTCAAGGGTTATTCGACCTATTTGAAACTTTCTCGCGACCTGTTTTCTCTTTTTATCAAAGATAAACTAATGACAAAATTTACGGAAATTATATTACAAACCAAGTGATTAATACGGGGATTATTTATAATATCTATCGGCTGTTGCGAGTAACATTGCGACAAAATTTGTCAATATATTGACCTAGATGCTAACAGGAAAAATTATGGAATTATATTACCGGCTAAGTAATTAATACGGGCATTATGTATAATGTCGTGCCATTATGAATAATGAAAAACGAAATTGGGTAATGCAGTTAATATGTAAACCTAACTCGAACTTAGCCTTATTCATAGTATTTGGCCCATCAGTTTTAATTAATTAATTAATGTTTATTAACCTACGCGGGCATTTTGGTCGTTATTTATAATGGCCGAATGTTACAAACACTGCGAAAGTTTACGCAATTTTAAATTTCTAAAAACGTATAATAATGAATGTTTCACCACCAGACATTTACATATTTTTGCATACCGCACGTAGTCGCTGTGTCTTTTTCATTTTTTAAGTCTTCATATAAATGCATGAAAATCCGCTGCCTGATAATTCATTAGTGTCACTTGTGTAGAAAATATAGAGGAGAAGAAACGTAGATTTATTAATCGACAATATTCATTTCACAAATCTACAATGTACTATTAATCATTTGGCAATTTGGTCCAAAACATTGTCGTTAAAAATTTTGTATCACGCTTTCCTTTCTGCACGAAACAAACGTCGTACATTTTTTTTTTTTTTGAAAAATAAGGATTTCACTTTTAAATGTAATTAATTACACTCTATAATATAATATTACGAATAAAACATGTATTTAGCTGAGGACGTCATTATCTCATTCGCAAATTCTAACTATGTTTCAAATTCTTGAGCGAGAGTGTATACAATGCAGAGAAGAATGAGACGTATGATAATCATGTTAATTATCGAGTATCGATTTGTCAATCTGCGATATGTTGCAAGATATTATGCTAACGATATTAATAAATTAAAATCGTTTTGTTACAGGTACGGTGACATGGTTCCGAAAACGATCGCGGGAAAAATCGTGGGGGGTGTATGCTCTCTCAGCGGTGTCCTTGTGATCGCTTTACCGGTTCCTGTTATCGTCAGTAATTTCAGCCGAATATATCACCAGAATCAACGGGCTGACAAACGAAAGGCGCAAAGGGTGAGTGTGACGTTCTTTTTCTTTTTCTTTTTCTTTTTTAACACGTCTCTTTATTAGTGCCATACATTCGATTTACGTACATATGTGTATATTTTCGTATTGAAAATGGCGCGGCAATTCGTTATTCGGATCGGGAACCATCTATCTTCGCGTTGTTAATCTGTTATCGGTAACGCGTGCTATCGTGAACGAGCACGGCTCGGTCGAAATTTAATTCGGCCTTAATTCCGGCCCGATCCCGCTGTAATTCAACGGATCGATGAGCGCAACGGGGTCCGAAAGCGGATCCGATTAACATTAATTTACGTTTCATAGAAACGGGAGTTTTTCTCTCTTCCTCTCTCCATTTTTTCCGAGAGAAAATTTCCCTCGAATGTGATGAAAGCGAAGGAGATTTCACTCAATTGCGGATGAAAGTGAATTCGAGGAGATAGGATTCTAGCGGGAACGAAAAAATAGTTTTCGAACGGAATTAGAGACCACTTTGTTAATCTCGAAGAAACGAAGCAATTTGACGTAATACATTTCATTAACATATTATTATTTATTTATTTATTTCATCAACGCATTATTATTCATTTCATTATTTATTTTCTTTTCTTTTATTAACGTATTTGTCGGTGATAGAACAGGATTTATAGTAAGACATATTGTGTAAAATATAATAGGTATTGTATAAATTGGCACGAGTGTCGTGTTTAATTTAATTCATTCAGGAATAAATATAATGTAATATAGTTAACAAAAAAAAAAAAAAAAAAAAAAAAAAAAAACAGCGAACGAAGAAAGTATCAAATCAGATGCGTACTCTCCGAGTACGTGACTCGTGTTTCATAAAACATCCCCCCTCCCCCCTCTCCCCATTTCTTCGTGCACATAAACGTCTGGCGTATTCGCAAATAGCTGTGTCACTATTCACGCCACGGACTTGTTCACTTTATTCTGGTACACTGGATATCGATATTGTCGGATGTTGTCTTTGGACCTAGTTGCCTCGGCCCCAAGGCCACCAGCGTGGCAAACTTTCAAACAGACGTCGAGGTTTTTCCACTCTGCACTTACTTCTAACCGATCGACCGGTGCACCGTCGATTTTGATGTTTTTCAATCCATGATATATCGATGATATTCATTCGTGCTATTCGTTCAGAATTCATTCGTGGCAGATGGGACCGAAAACTGCAAAAACTTTCGGATTTAGTGTTTTTGCATCTAAATTGCAAATGGGTTGGGTAAAACCACCTAGTGGATTCAAGCTTATAGATCTGCTCCTCCGGAGCACCGGTGTGCTCTCAGCGAACAGACAGTACGATTAATTTTCCCATCGATCATTTTCTTCCTTTCTCGAGAAATTCTATCTCTGTTGGCCTGAGTTTCGTATACATAAAGTGGCTTTTACGTGTATTATATTCAAAGACATTTTGAAATTTCATTAGCAATGTAATGAGATATGTCGTTATTATATATCGGCTGAAAGATTTGAAATCTGTCTGAAAATTTATATTTTCAAATAGCTGCAAGATATTTGTCGTAAACATGTATTTAATTAAAACAAAATTAATGCACAGTATGAGTTACGATATATCAATATAATACACTGTAATGAAAAATATCTATTGCGATATTGTGATATAATTTGAAGCTTGTTTAGAAATTCTAGAGTTGCAAAATATTTATTCAGCATGGGATGAATATTGAACAAGTTGTTAATAAACTGCGTATATTATAAGAAATTTTAAAGTGCAAATTTGTTGAGAATACGCGCAATATGAAAAAATATATGAAATATCCAAAATACAATTTTTATAATATACGTAGGAGAGATTTTTGGAGGGTTCTTCTTTCAAAGATGTGAATTTGGATAAAAATTTTGCTGTTTATTCGTAAATTTGCTATTTAATGCATAACTAGCTGTTTTCAATACTTTCACGACATATCTACTTAAATATTTAGATATTTTTTTATATTTTCTATCTATATATTTCCAAATCTGCCTCAATCTCATTACGGTGTTAATGAAATTTCAAACCAGTTTTATGTAATACAGCAGTCATAAAATGTTCCTTCAAGTGTTCCTCCGAACCATTCGACGATTGTGAAATGTGAAACATGTTCGCGTCTGAATTCGAAATGTCGGATAGCTTAGCGGCCGCTAAGCTTTTCCCCGTCGCAACCGCGTAATGACGAAACTTAATTCGACGTTACGTAACCCGCTCGAATTAGGGTATATCGTGCCGTGTGGTTATCTTACCGGGTGTCACCGGTGGTCAGGAATGCGACCAATCGATTAGAATCGAGCCGAGTTCACGGATGGAGAAAATGGAGTAGGCGAGAGAGCATTTCGACGATACGGGAAGACAGCTGTTGAAAATTCCCGATTTCACTCGGGCATTTTCAAGCCAGTGAATTTCTATGGATCGTTCTATGGGTTTCTATATAAGTAGAAAGATGGCGGATGTATGAGACGCGGTTGGATCTCGACTCCTGGCAACCTGTTTGTCGCGTCGAGATCAATCGGCTGCCGGCCGAGCCCTATTTCTCTGGCAAGCTGGTCTTGCTGGATTCTCCCAATGCTCGATTTAGCTCTACGAACAGAAATAGTCTAGTCGTTGCATTGTCTAGCTTCTATTTTCACGCGGGACGAACGTGCTGAAGATTTCCACGGGACGTTGTACTACCGCAACGCTATTTACAGTAGTGCCGCGTTAACTGGCACGGGGATATTATGCTTCGTTAAGTGACCGTAATTATTCCCGCAAATTGTCGGAATCAACTTTGCGTCTTGGCTTGCGTCTTGGCTTTTAGCGGCAGTGTTGTGAAATAAAAGGTACGCGTTAAATATATCCTACATATGGTTTGTGGTCTACGAAAGGAAGGGACACTTGGGATTTTCTAGATTTTCATTGGTTGATAATATAAAAACTTACTTATTATATTTTTTTATTAGATTTTTACATGATCTTTTTATTATACAAATATCTATGATATATATAATATTTGTAATATCTATCATCTATAATATATATTTGTAATCTATAATATATATAATATTTGTATATACATTTATTTGTATTTATTTATTCGTGTGAAGGTAGGGTTAGTTAGAAGAGATCTTGCATCGATGACACATCTGGATAAATTTATATTTTTAATTATACAATATACATAAACGCGTGATTCTGATATAGTGTCATAATTGTTTTCTGCCATTTTTTTTCTCAAAATGTTTATATATAATGAGTAAGTAAAGGATTTGCTTGTTCTTCAGAAGGAGTCAGAGTATCGCTTTCGTTTATCCACGCTGATGCTCGGAAGTTTGGAGCGTCTTTTGCTTTTTAGAAGAAATTTTTTTTTTCCAGAAAAATAAGAATATTTTAACTATCAGCGCGCAACAGTATCAAACATTGCCGAGTGCTGTGAGTCATGATTCGATTTTCTAGGGCGACAATTCGAGAAATGTGTCATTAACAGTGAATTTTTTATATTTCTTTTCTAAATGAAAATTTAACTTTTTAATTTTTTCTCTCTCGTGGATGTCATATTCTTTAGAAGTCTTTATTTGGATCAAGTTAACTAAGTAAGCTTTTTAGGCTCCTCCACGTTAAAACCTTTTGAATGATAAGAATTATGTGTCACAGGGGTGGGGCATCAGGATTTTAGAAGTGCTTCGCAATTGCGCTACTGTCAATATATCTACATTCACTGACGTATTATCGCAAAATCGTAATCGGCAGAACTTTCTCGTCTTTATTATTTTATTTCAATCGCGGGAAACGCGAAAGTTGAAAACGCCGTTTTGTCATGATCTAAAAAAAAAAAAAAAAAAGAAAAGAATACACACACACACACACACACAGACGATTGTAAATCACAATCCGCCGTTGCTATCAAAATTATATACCGATGAATCCGCGTGGCTATTTTTAATCGACCGTCGACATTTTATTAGCACGAACATCAAAGAACAGCGCTCGAGAGGAGTTCAGCTATCGCGGATGCTAATGACGGCCACGATTGCCCTTACTTTCCCCCCTCCCTACCCTTTTTCCCTCAGCTCCCTGTAGCTACGAGAGCTTGGTGCCTTTAATCGTCGAATTGGAAGCCACCGATTATTCGCGATGCTTTCGTTTTAGCGACTCGGTAAACCGGTCAATTTGATCGAGCACCCATTAAGCCTTGAATACATTTCCCTGCGAGCTGCCTACGATTTACCGTTGTGCGCGCGGAAGCCCTCCGTCTATCTCCTTCCCCGGAGCGGTTACCTGCAATTGTTCTCGTTAAAGCTGAAGAGACCATCGAGCGTCTTGACACAAAAATCCCGGCTCGCCCCGCGGCCGTGCGCGCTCTCGCTCACGACAAATTGCTCTTGGAAATGTTAAACGGGCCGGCTCGATCGTCGTGCCGTTATTTTCGAGTAAAGCTGGCGAGTCGCGTGTCGCGAGTCAACCGACGCGGATCAAAGGGAACAGACACGTCGTTTACACGGTTGTTTCTCAACCGTGTGCGAGTTTCGCGTTGGTAGATTTTATTTTCGACCGTGTGTCGCGAGCGGAAGAGTCCGTGTCTCGCGTGAACTTTACTCGATCTTTACTGGATCCGTGTAATTTTTAACACTTGGAACCATCAAAATGGTCCAAAATGACCGTTTATGATTTTTCTTTCTTTAGAAATTATAAAAACAGCGTATTTAAATGACTTTTCGTAAAACAAATGTATAAATAAAAGCTCGTTTACTCATTGTGTTATAAAGTTAGTCTGTTTCGTTTATTTTAATGTCTCTGATTGGAAATTTTATGTTTTAGTCGTCGCTTGTCCCAACGTTAACGGATATTATTGTCACGTGTATTTAAATATACAGTTGCTCATGAAAGTCTTGCGAACGTACTATATGTGTTGTATAAAATATTTTGGAATTTTGTTAGCACTGTATGATTACACAAACAGGTTATAGACAAACCTAAAGGTATAAATAGAAATTACACGATATTTAAATATAAACGGTCACGATTCTTATATCAATATTCCTCAATATTCAATGAGATATCATACGTGTTCATATGTGTATTTTAATTCCCGTTAAATATATATTTGTAACAAGTATCTTGTAATGTCTATATACACAGATCGATTTAATCCCGACATGACATTTCAAGAACAGAAGGAAATCAAAGACTCCTTGAACTTAAAGAATATGTTAGCACCAAAGCCCTGCGTAACAATAAAAAGACGTATACACATCACTAGTCTCGAATCTTCAGTCTCAAGCGACTCGATCGGCCCGATTTTATCTTTACGAGGGGCCACCGGTTGACAAACACAGGTTCGCAGCACGGTAGTTTCGAGTCAGAAGTGGCGGATTTCGCGATGCAGCTCGAAGGCCGGGCCCGAAGGTAATTTCTTTTAAACGTAAGACGAGATGAGAAGTCTCGCGAGCAGATCAGGCTCGAGGTTCTAGCAGAAGTTTGGCTTGGCTGATGGCCAACCGGCCACCCTCAGTTCATTACCACGATCTCGTGTTCCGCGAGAGACAGAGGCAGCTGGCCGAATAAAGTGGCGGCCAGCGTGATCGCAGTCTCGGGCAACTTCCGGCCATTCTACGAGCTTGATTGATGCCGATTGTTGCTCTTCGATGCTGCGTCGTCGTCCTACTATAGTAGAAAGATCTTTTTCGTGCTTGCGTTTACTGGAAGGGATCGCTGTTTGGAAGATTTGTCGAGCTTTTATCGTGCCGATTGTCAATCGATTCGAAAGACAAAACGTGTACCAGTCTCATCGCGGACAAAGGGAGATCGTTCCGGGAAATTTCTGCGCCAATTAAAACGGTGGCGTTGTTGCGGTAAAAGCTGACGATGCGATTATCTTTGATTTACGGCCCTGGTGAAAGTATTGGAATGCTAGAACGTTGTCATGTAACGCGACTATCATTGATTATATTGGTAAAATTGAAGAACAATCTGAGTTACAAACATGTATGTTTACTAGTAGTAAACTGGAGTTACAAACTAGTTTACTAGCCTGTAGAATATTAAAATTTAAGCCCGTGATAAATGTGGAAGTTATTTAAGTATATATAACAAATATAAAGGGTGGTCGAATATAGATATGATATACTTGTAAATCTTTTAAGTTTATTTTAGACTTGACGTAGTACGATCGTGATATATTCATATGTTTTTATGTGTTCGGAAGTTTAGTAGCAAAGTAGCTCTATGAAAAGCTTCTTTTTTATTTTATTATATCATGATATCGTAAGCTCCTGAGGGACCCGTTTACCACCTGCGGTGTGTCTACCTAGTCGAGGAAAAAACGGATCCCAAACGACCAAGACGTGGCCTGATTGGTTGTTACGTGCCTCAGAAAACTCTGTGTATAAAGCGCAAAATTCGGCAAAAACGTCTCAGTGGCATAATTGATACTATCCAGATGAAATAAATTTAATCCGATACTTCAGTACTTTTTAACTAAATTAGTCCATCACCATTTCGAATGTGCTTCATATTCTAATATGTTTTAATACTTCCAGATACCGAAGTGATCGCAACTGTGACGTTGCAAGATCATTTCTTTTCTTTCCTTTACACCGAATATCTTAGTTTCGTAATAAATCGAGCGTACTACAATATCGCCAATGCTCTCAGTTTTTGCAATTCCTTGTTGTGTTAGTTAGTCGCACGTGTCCTCTTTTACGTACGTGTTCGCGAATTGTTCGCGAATTAAGCGTGCATCTTTCCAAGCAGTTTGAAGGAAAGAAAAAAAGAAAAAAAGAAACAAAAACGCCCGTGCACATCCGATTCTCGTTTGGCTAAATACTTGTGGAGTTCTTTGACGCGCGTCAGCGCGATGTGGCCAAGTCGGTGAAAACGAAGCCGGTGCAAAAAAGAAAGAAAGAGGAAAAAGCGAGAAACCACAGGCAGCTGCGAGCTCGCGTTGAGGGGCGCGAAATTCACCGAGTCAAAGATCAACGGAGAGAAGTTTTTGCAAATTAGGAGGCGGGGGAGGACAGTTTTCCCGACAATTCGCAGCCTGAAATCGGAGCCTCGCTTTCTTTCGCGGCCCGGTGAAATCTGCAATGCAGATGCGTCGCATCTACATATGCATGGCCACGCTCGTTCTGATTCGCGGTTTCGGACAACGACGGGATCCTTCCTTCCTATCTGTAGCCTCCCCTTCCTTCTTCGCCTTTGGTTTCCGTCACCTGGCTACCTACGAACCAGCACCGATTTTTAAATCTTTCTCTCTCGTGTCGGATACCGTCGTCTTTCACTTCGATGTGAAGATTTCTGTTGCGTTAGATAACTGTGAAACTGTCTTTGACGTTTCGAACAAGAATACAGAGCGGAAAGAATAGATCAATCTTCGTTGTTATTTGTCCAATTATTTATTTGTGTTAGTTTCTTTATAATATCGAGTGATTTGAAGATTATTCGATACCTGTACGTTCTGTACTTCGGAAATTTTGCTCTGTATACTATTAATTATACAGTGAAATTGTTTCAATCGACAATCGTTAATTCCCAAATTTTTCACATATAGTAAACGACTATAGTTCATTCTTTTTCTCTTGTAAGTGAACGAAACTCTGGTCAATTTTTTCAAATGAATAACTGTGCGAATAGTAGTGAATAAATATTATAGAATTAAAGGAATTGAAAGATGACATAGAAAATGCGTACAGCACGAAAGAATATAACGCAGATATTTTTTGACAAAGTGGAGGGCACGCGGTAAAATATAACAGTTCCAAAAGTACGAATAAACAAAAGAAATTTAATTCTTTCAGGCGATAATAATATTTGTATTATATTCGAATGTTTGTTCAATTGCACGAATCGAACGATTAAGAACTGAAACGACTCCAAGGAAGAACGTCGAGTCTGATTGATTAAAAGCAAGTTTCCGGCTTATAAGCTTATCAGCGGTACCAGCTTGACCGGGGATGCAATAAGCGGCGAACATTCGCAGCGTGGAAACAAATAAATTCGACGGGAGGCCAGCGAGAAACCAACCGAGAGTTGTCCAATTTTTGCCCAGTGATCCGGCCTTCGAGATCGATCTAGTACGTAGTTGCGAGCTAGTTCAGTCGGCTAAGGATAAACAAATATTTGAGAGGAGCTTCCATAAGTAAACAGTTGCCTTGGTGAAGTTCTTCTTGTGTAACAAACTGCACACTTCCGCCGGAACTTCGTTGGCACGTCTCTCTGTTGCGTGAATTCCGGTTTCTCTCGAGAGAAGTGCAAATAAATAAAAATTCCATTTACGCGTTATCGCGGCGTGATGGAGAGTATTTAAAGTAATTCTTCTGAGGAAGATGAATTAACGCTGAAACTATATACCGACGGCTAAAGTATAAAAATTGTGTCAAAGAAATTAGAATGCAAGGAATAGGGAAAGATTTGTAATAACGAACACGAACTTTTATTCATATATTTTACGAAAATAATTCGAATCTCTCTCTAAAAAAAAAGGCAACATTGTAACTCTATCATTTTGACCACTTCATTAGGTAGTTTTGGTGTTGATGAGAATAGGATCGTAAGGGGGAATCGTAATTATTCGACGTTTCCTATACAATGGCAACCCCATCAGCGAGGATTTCATTGGCCGCGCGCGCGCGTGCGAGACGATATCGAAAAACGATCGCAAGGTTGAAAATTAAGGCAGCGAATTGAATCGAAAGGAAGAAGGAGAAAAATCGTGCGAAACGTCGAAGCAACGAAATGGTGGACAAACGAAATACAATATTCGCAAGCAAAATAATTAAATGAGCGAATTGCAGTAGCGTTAACTTTCGCAAATTATTATTTCACAAGGTCTTCATTTGAGATGCATGTTAATGTATATTAATATACAAGGTGTCTTGTCGCGTATTACGTTTAATTTATTATTACTCGCATGGAGAAATGTTTGGATGGAAATTAAATTAGTTTCAAGGGATACATATGCCGATGTTATGAGTCCGTATAATTTTTAACATGCGGGTATTCCTGTCTCGCGAATACTCGTGTATTTATTCTTAATACGTGTTTAAATACACACTCCCGTCCAAAAGTCTTAGGACAAATATTTGTCTCAATGATGGAAGGAAGAATTTGTAAAGTGTTAGTACGTTGAGTAATTTTATTACAAAATACATATGCAACTTATTCCCTAAATTATTTAGAAATTCCTTGAAATAAAAGATCTATGCTAAAATGTATGTGTAATAAAAAAAAACGTGTACGTATAAAACGACGTAGATTAAAAACGCGAATCTCTGATTTTTTTAATATACACGTTACACGCGTCACGCGTGTATTTTAGCACACGATTCGAAAGCGAAGCATGACGTTGAAAGGAAAAGGGAAGGAGGCAACGAAAAGTTGTAAATTCTCGCTGTAGAACAAAGGTACATAACGATTGGCAAAAACGACGGACGCTATAAATCTTGAAACGGGAGTCGGGAATCCGCAGACCAGCGCGTGATTCAAGGAACGAAATTTTACGAGCGTACCGATCAGATTATTCGCTGAAATTTCGATAAGCGGTCGGAGATCGTGTACGATACGATGAACAACAGAATTTGAATAATAGAGACCGGAGTTTCGGGTAAATGTTACATTGATCGTACGCTTGGCTAATAAAACGACCGAACCGGTTCGAGACCGGATCGAAAAAATTCGCTTGGAAATTCACAGCTCGTATTTTCCATTACAAATGGTAATGCTTGGCGTCGCAGTAAAAAACGATCTGCATCGTTAATTCGGGGTCGACGTTGATAATTTAATCGTAACGACTTCCCCGATAACGGCCGCTAATTATCAGTTATTAATTAACATTATACCTGGATGGAAGTTCATACGGTGATTAGTTTTCTCCCACGTCGAGCGTATATTATATTTCCTCTTCGGAACACCAATTGGATTTTCATCTCCGTCGATGATTCCTCCTCTCCCCTCCCTCCCTCCCTTCCTCACCCCTGCATTACCGAGACAGTTTAGAACTCTGTTAATGGCCGTTTTTCCACTCGTTTCCTCTCTTTGTCGAGCCGTCGAATCGATACCTTCGCGGTACCCGGCGAGAAACCACGTATGTAGGTATGTACGTAAATCGATGTTTTATCGGCGTAATAACGGAACGACAGCGTGTTGGCAGTAATTTAAGCCCGGAGTATCTGGCCCGATTTGATTTATCGAACGTACGCGGCCAATGAAACACGCGCCGATGTGGTTTACGAGCTGAGAATCCAGTTGACAGGCTTCTTTCGTTCAGCTCGCACGATTTGATTTTTCGCTTCTCCTTTGGTTTTTCCTCGTCACGATCCTGCGGCGTGCCGTAAGTCGTTTGTGCAAGTTACTTTTAACATTTTTAAACCGTTTTCTTCCGTTTTCCTTAACATGACTTTCTCGCAAGGCGACTTCGAAATTTATTAATCACCCTATTGCTATTATCGATGGAAACTCTCGACGGGAAATTTCACTTTCGACTTTATGGTGGATCGAGTTTGAATTACTTTTGCGTTAGATAGAATGTTCGTGTACTTTTTTTTTGAGGGGAGGGGGTGAATTTATGATTTGAGAATATATGCAATGACCACGAATGTATAGAATGTCCAAAGCAGAGTACTTTTTTTTTTAGTGGACGAAGAATTTCTGTTCTTCAGTTATGTTCGTCACGAGTGGAATTTTTTCTTCGTCAGAATAAATATATAATACCTCCCATATCTGTAAGTGAGTTCCAAGCTCCCTGAATGCCGAATTTAAACCTTTCAGCCGAGCGTTGTGTCGGAAAATTGAATTAGACGCTTGCCGCAAATTCTGAATTGAATAACTCTGTACCAAACAAATCCCCCTCTGCGTGGCACGCGTCCCCAGTTCTCTGCGTCACACTGACGCGGATATTGTGCACGTAAATCACGAGGAAATCCCGAAGAAACGCGGAGATCTCGAAGAAAAACAATCGAAAGCGCTGGTTTTATCGCCGCAACGCCAAACAGTTTCACCCGAACGACGGATTCTTTCTTCTGTTTTTTCTCTTCTTTTTCTTTCTTCTCGCTGTCGTGTAAATTTTCCACGAGACATTCTGCCAACAAGATACGGCTCGTGCGATTTCGTAGGATTGCTTCCCGGTATCGATCCATTTCTCGACCGGATAAATCTTTATTAAGGCCGGTTAACGCGTAAACTGTTTGAAAGTGCGCCGACGTTTCGCTTGTTCGAGAATAGCGGTGGTCCGTGTTCGTGTTGAAAAAAGAAGAGTTTGCGCGGCCCCACGCGGATCGAGCAAATGACGTCAAATGGACTAGCCGTCGATATCGCTCCGATTGTGTTTACGGCTTCGATATGGAGTCGAAGCGAATCGAGAAACTCAGGTCAGCCGGTAGGATCTCTCTCTCTCTCTCTCTCTCTCTCTCCTTTCTCCACTTCGAATTATTTCGAGTACACTCGTTTAACTCGAGTTCCCTCGAGTCCGCTTGTTTCTTCTCGCCGCGTCAGAGCCGAAAGATTTTGGCAGCTCTTTTTACCGGCCGCGTACATCGATCATCCTTTCGCGAGGATATTACCTCGTTGATCTCGCGGCTGATGATTCCTCTTGGCAAATGAAAAATACGGGCGCAAGCGAGCGAAATTGTTCCATTTCTCACAATCAGAGAAGGATAAAGGATCAACTCATGTACGTGTGTTTGTTACTCTCTAGTGAGAAATATACATAAACAGTGTGCTGTTACGATGTGTGTATTACGAAATGTGTCGAAAGAGCGACACACACCGAGGGGAACACGTAACTCTTGAACGAGTTCCAATTCACGGATATTGGTAAACAGAGTCAAAAATGGCCCATCTTAAATCCCTTCACTGCACTGACAATAAGTAAGGCAACTCGTGCAACAGCAGCAGAATTGAGAAAAAAAAAACAATTGTGTACGCAGCCTAAGATGTTGACGGTTTCCCGAACGAGAGTTTTCCATTAACGGCGCGTAATCGCGGAAAACGCAAGAGCTTTCGTCGAATCAAACCCGCCGCGAGCGTTCGACTAAATAGGTTAATTACCGACTGCGCGGCATGAATCTTCGTTCGTCGACGTTCGCCCGTAAATATTCACAGGCATTTTCCCGTGACTTGGATGTCAAAGTGTCTGCCAATAATTGTCCAGTCGCTGCCCACGGCGAGAGAGAGAGAGAGAGAGATATGACTTAACGAGCGCGCGTCACCACGCCAGATAGGACGAATTGCACCACGTGGCAGAAACCGATCGTTTCTGGCCTTTCGTTCCGTTTCGAAATTCGCTTGATTTCGTAATTCAATCTGGCGTGACATCTCGGAGAGAAGTGGTTATTTTTTTTTTTTTAATATTTACAATTAATATTTGTAGAATTAATTGAGGTTCAATTTCGTCTTCTTCGTCACTCGTCCTGTGAGTGAAATTCTACGAAATCCTTTTTCGGTTGTAAATTATTATTCGAAATGTCAAAATCGTCACCGTCGTATCCAACGAATTGATATACTTCAAAATTGTAAAAAGCATCGAGTAACAATTTCGTGCAACTAAACCGAACGGTCGATCATGGATCAAGCGGCGCCAGAAATAAATTTAATACGATCTGTCCTCGAGCGCGTAAAAAAAATGGCCAAAGTTGAACGTGTTAATCAGCGATTTCGACGTTTCGCGGAGCACGAGAAATAGCTGTTCTCTCGATTATTTATCGATTCCGTCAGCCGTCGAGGAGAGTAGTTGTTTATTCGAGAAAGCGGGGCAAAAAACACGACGGGAACAAAGGGGCAATACCGACGAAAGTTTTCCATTCCCCTAATCTCCCAGTTCCACTCAACTTAGTCCAGTCGACGCGTAAAAGTGGCTTCGGCGAAAGCAAGTCGGACGTATCGTTTTCTCTCTTTCTCGCGTTCGGCGAAAGGATCGGCAAAAAGAAAAAAAAAACAAAAACAAAAACAAAAAAATCACTGGAAAGCAAAAATCACCGCGCGCGACTTTTTTCTCTCCCATCCGTATTCACCGCGAGCGATTTTCACGGGTGTCTTGGCAAGGACCGATGCCTTCCGGCGATCACGGAGTCAAGCAAACAAACAAAACGAAAGCTGTGTGTCTCACACAGAGCGTAAAGGGGCTCGTGGTTTTCGTTTCTCGTTACTCCTTTTTCTTCTTTTTTTTTTCCTTTTTCTTTTCTTACTTTGAAAGACCGCCACTTACCCCGTCGCCACGCGTTCTTAACCGGGCCAACCGCGCGGAAAGTAGCGAAAGCGTGCCGAGAGTTTGTCCCCGAGAACCGCTGGATACGTGGTAAAGAGGAAGTCATGAAAATTTCTGCCGGAAGAGCGGCCTGAATCGTCAACGACTCGAGTAAACGCGCTCAGAGAGACGCGGGATATTTCGTCTGAACCGCGAGATTTTTGAGAGACCAAGAATTGCAGATGGAGGATGACGGAGAGAGACGTCAACGTCGTTCCAAATGAGAATGAATAATTTAGAGTATCTCTTTCTTTGGTATTTTTTTTCTTTTTTTCTTTTTAGCAGATGTGAG
>WIUT01004421.1:0-17148 GCA_010645135.1 Tetragonula clypearis | reverse complement strand
ATATAAACTAGGTAGCACTTCGTAGTGAGGGCCGATTAGCTGAAAAGTATAAATATGTTCAGAAGAAGCGTTCAACAAGGCTAAATCTCACTTTAACTAAATTTGGATTACACTAAAATCATTCGTATTTAGTTGTATTGTGATAATAAAATCGTATTTATATAAATATATATATAAAATAAATATATAAATATATATATTCGTATTTATATAAATATATAAATAATTTTATATAAAATTGTATTTAGTTATATGTGATAATATTTTTTTTTATATTTAATTTTAGTTTTATTTGATTTTTTCCGCAAATGTATACCATATTTTCGGATAGAGTATTACTTACTATTATTACTTACTTCTGCTTGATGGTTTATAAATCTCGGATCTTTCTACTCGAAGTCTGTAAACGATATCGAAGAAGCTTCTGCAATCGTTGGAACATAGGTTTGTTGAAGCGGAAGATGAGTAATTTGAATGATTCGGCAACTTGAATAATTTGTGCAATGGATCGACTGTTTTAGATCGTAAATTGCACGGATAGTTCATTTTTCACGAAAAAAAAAAAAAACGTTATATCACACATTTATAAAGCGACATTACGTTAATTATCCGTGGTTTCTATCTGCTGCATCCTTACCTACGTTAACTTCTACAAAATTTTTTATTTATCATCCCATTTTAATTAAAATAAAAAAAAATATGAGTTCCTCACGAACGAATAATTTGATCTGTATTAGTTAAATCTGACATTGAACAGCTAAATCTTAATCTATAAATTAAGTTGATTATTTGAATTTAATTTAACTTGTAGGGAAACACGCAAACACCTACTACGAACGACAGAAGGACACTGACTGACGATTCTTTAGGAGCTTATCACAGGGAAAATGAAAACATTCACAGTGATGAAATTAGGGCAGAGTGATTCATTGGCAGCGAAACGCCACTTGAAACCGAAAGCAGTTCGAGTGTCGAGGTTCTTTAAAGGCATATGGTAATTGACTGACGAGACAGCAATCACGTTCGAAGGGGAAATCGCTCGTTTCCACGGACAAGGGAAATTTTCGTTCCTTTCTTTTCTGTTTTTTTTCTTTTTTTTCTTTTTTTCTTTTCTTTTTTTTTTTTTTTTTTTTTTTTGCTTTTTCTCTACGGTAGGTTGCTCGTCGTAGCTCGCTTTAATTAGCAAGCACGCAGCTCGAGAAAAAAGGCCCTAGACTTAGAGGCCGAATTCGAGAAGTGGAAAGTTTTTATTCTTAGTTGAGCGAATAGGAAGGGGAATGAATTATTCCTTTGGCACGGGAACTTTGGCCTTGTCAAATACGAAAGTTTATTATTAACTGTTATGCATACACTTCGAAGGGACTCGCGTGTCTCTGAAATATTAATCTCGCGATTTTTCACGCTCCGTTGCTGCGCAGCTTCATTCTTCTTATGGGAAAATAAACCCTAATCGCTTTTCTTTTCTATGCACGAGCAAAGAAACATTCCCGTTTCACCCAGTGGTACTGAAAGTCGAAAATTGTCAATTGCAATTTTCTTCTTTCGACGACGAAAGTTTCATTCGCCGGGAGAATCAAAAAAGTTCTCCCTTTTCTCGACAGTGAAGATTGTTCTGTTCGTAGAACCAAAGTGGTCGAAACAGCCAAGAATTTGTAATTTTTGTTAAATACGCTCAGACAGTGTGGAACGGTGTACTTTTCGAGATTTGAATGATCTCTCGTAAAATCTGTGATACAAGTCTCGCGTGCATTTCTTATTCCAACGTTTCTCCATGTCCATGTTTTACGCTTTGGTCGTCTAGTCGTAGCAGTGTTTCAGCGTGAAGAGAGCGAAAATTGGGAGAAGGCAGACAGAAAACACTTTGCAACACACCTGTGTGCCTGTAATTTCAAATCTCGTCACGCGGAATGGGATTTTCAGTGGTGGATAGGCACGATGATCTTGTTAATTGCAATATCGTTGGCTGTCGAGGAACTGCGCTGAAACGTAGCAGTGTTCTTCGAGGGTTTTCGACTTCTCGACTTCTCAAGGCTGTTCAAAAGTTTTTCCTCCCCGGCTATTTCGCCGAGTCAGACAAAGTTAGAAAGAGTTACGAACTATGTGGGAGGAGTTCTCTCTCTCTCTCTCTCTCTCTCTCGACTTTTGTAATGGATGATTCCGTCGCGATTTACCGCGGTATATCTATCGAATTGATCGCGATTCCAAACGACGCTTTCGAAGAAATTAATTTCTTCGGTGCTGCGTTCGTTTCGTGTTCGACGATTGCACGATTGCTTGCAGGTCTGAATATTATATCGTTTTTTTCGAACCATCCGCTGTTAGACAGAATTCATTGCGAATTCACTGTGTCAGCGGAAGAAAAATTCAGAAATATTGATCTACCTATTTAAAATTAATTACTCCATATTTACACGATGTAATTAAACGTGATGTGCTTTACTTCGAATGATTGTTGATATGTATTGCCACGTTTAATTATGTCGTTTAATAATTACTTCGTTTATTAATTACTTGCTGCTTGCCGTGCAATTTACTGAAAAACGAAACTCGTAATACAACAGCGTCAAAGTGTAATGTTTGCAATTAGTTCGGAATTCGATTAAAAATCATTAGAAATCAGGAACGAAGGATTCAGCGCGTCTGAAAGAAATTACAGAATTTATTTTATCGACTTGTTGTCGGGAAGGAATTTTATGGAGCGTGTTGTATGCGATCAAAATGAGTCCAGACTTTAACTACGTTCGCATATATCGAGTTTCTTTTTCTTTTCTTTTTTTTTTTTTTTTTTTCTTAATTTTCTTACAGAAGGACCTGAGCTTTCGTTCGAGTTTCCCCGCAAATTCGTGAAAATGCGATAAAAATCTCCTTCAACGACGGTGCGCGTCGGCGAGTCTCTGTATATTCGAAAGACCGAGCGATGAAGTCAGCCAGCAGTACAAAAGAGTCTAGTTTTCTAGATATTTAATGTCCGCCAGGACCGATTCCGTATATATTAGCCAGCATATCCAGCAACTTGGCAGCGATAACAATGGCCTTTTGTTTGGGCAACCTATAGTTGTCTTGCTTTGCCGAGCTTGGTCTGCTTACTCGACAAAGCTCGACAAAAAGGATAGCATTATCGGTAATGTCCGCTGCAAGCACGAATTACTTCGTACGAAATGCACCGGATGTGTTTCACCACTTCGTTGATGTATCCGCACGCAACGGCCGAAACAATGAACCGCCCGATTTTTTACACGCGTGAGTTCGCCTGTTGTTTTCGCCGTGGTTTTCGAAAGGGTCCGTCCTTTCTCTGTCTTTTTCACGAATTCAATACTTGATGCGCGAGCCTTTTCGAATTATTCGCGCTTCCAACGATCTTCAATTTCACTATTATCTACGTGCTTTCTACGATTATCAACAGTTTTTATCATACATTCGTCATAGCATAGTATAGAAATATTTCATTTTTTACATTTCGTGAAATAAGATTTCCATCGAAATTTCTTTTTCCTTTTTTCCCCAGATGTCACGATCAATCTGATTTGATATTCACTTTCATGTTCCTCCAACGTGAAGAGATAGATGTTATACAGTTCTCCGTGTAATTTTTTTTATGTAATTGACCCTTATATTTTGGAAGTAACGTCGTTTGTAAGTAATCTACTTGGAAAATATGATATCGGTTTATGCTGTGAAACGTTTCTTTATGGCCGATTCCCTTTATACGGGCTTCCATTTAGCGCAGCGGCGTTTCGTGACCACGTAAAATTACTCTCTGAAATTAATAATCGGCTATTTACGTTCAATTTATCGTGCATGAGATTCCCGGCCATTCGTTACACTATTATCTACGTGCTTTCTACGATTATCAACACGGATTTCATACGTCGAATTCTAGTTTAAACGAAATTACAAAGTGTTCAACCATCATAATTGTAGAAAGTCGGAAAATATTATATATTCGAAAACTATTATACACTATCATATTATATTATATATTATCATCGGTAGAGAGTATTCAAAAAATATTATTAATTTTTACTTGAACCTCTCGAAACTTATACACCTTTGTGATAAGAGAACAAATAAATACGCGAACTAAATGGGCAACGGAGCTGTTGCACTTGATATTTCGTATTTTAATATTATTCGATGTAGTATTTAATGATATTTCGATCGCTCGAGCTCGTCGATAATTCAAATTTCACTTGCTCGAGTATAACGTTTGTTACTCGTTGTTATAAGAAACTTCATTGCATGAGATTCCCGGATATTCATTACATACGAATTTCATAGTCGAATTCTAGTTTAAACGAAATTACAAAGTGTTCCACTATCATCTGTAGAAGGTCGAAAAATATTATATACTATCATATTATATATTATATGTTATATGTTATATATTATATATTATATATTATATATTATAAAAATATATTATATTATATATTCGAAAAATATTATATACTATCATATTATATATATTATATTATATATTCGAAAAATATTATACACTATCATATTATATCATATTACCATCGGTAGAAAGTATTCGAAAAATATTATTCATTTTTACTCGAACCTCTCGAAACTTATACACCTTTGTGATAAGAGAACAAATAAATACGCGAACTAAATGAGCAACGGAGCTGTTGCACTAGATATTTCGTATTTTAATATTATTCGATGTAGTATTTAATGATATTTCGATCGCTCAAGCTCGTCGATAATTCAAATTTCACTTGCTCGAGCATAACGTTTGTTGTTCGTCGTTGTAAGAAACTTCGTTGCGCGCGTTTAAAAAAAGAAAAAAAAAAAGAGAAAAAAAAGTAGAAATTCTCCGAAGGAACCCGTGTGAATTGCTGCCTGCAAATTGCCCCGAATTACTTCCACGCCGAGTAAACGGTGTCAAGCGAGCAGCAAACCTAAAGGAACGACCTAAGGGAACAACATTTGCCATCGCCGCGTCGGAAAATACCGCGGGAAACACCACGCAGTGGTCCAATTCGCCGAAGTTTAACTAATTACACTTTGATCGGCTTAATACCTCGGCTGCGTGAAAGAACCACGAAATACGTGTATCTTGTTTCACGCTCCGGCGTTTTTCTTTGCAACGCGCTTTGCCACGCCACGGCGACAGGCTCCTTTTTTGTTTGTTTTCACCTTGAATCCTCCGTTTAATTACGTGTGAAAATTACGCCGAGATTACGCACGGCGAACGGTTAACTTCTTTCGGCCGCGTGGACGACAGTTTCTTTCTCTGTTATTAGAGACGAAATTATTTGCCTAATTTCCACGGTCGCTACGTTTTTATTACTATTGTTACTTTTTTTTTCGACCCGCGAGCTAAATTTAATATATTATATTGAATTTAACCTCGATCGAATTATTCGGTGGAGCAGAAAGTAATAATTTCCGTAAATTTCGTATTTTAGTGGAAAATGTGGAAACGAGCTTTCTTTTCGTATTTTAAATGTTTAAATGTTTGGTATTATCAAGCCAAATGTGCGCCGTTTTGTTCGACCACATTTTGCCATTTTTCGTCGTAAAACCGTAACTACGAGCTTTTGTGGGATTTCTGTGGGCGAAAAACTGCTGGGCGACACGTGATTTTCTCTCCAGGCCTCTTTTGAAATCAATGTTACACCACGGAGAGAGTTTTCTATGCGATTCTATGCATCCTCAATTTTCGACGGGTTTGCCGAAGACAATTCGATTCGTGAAATTTTCCAGTGTTAAATCACGTGGCGTCCGAACATCGAGCTTTTCTTTGTATCCAACTTTCTCCAAACGGTTTAAAACTGTTTTGTGATCGATGTTTAGTTCTTTGCTGACATCGTGACTGCTGATGTACCAGTCTTGCTCAATTTTTTCCACGATTTCATCGACTTTTTCAGTGATTGATCGACCAGAGCGAGGCAAGTGCATCTTTGACATGAAAATTTCCAGATTGAAAATATATCTATAATCACGTCACAAATTTTTTTTGTCAGCAGCCTGAGTCACATTCTTCTTTCTAAATAAAATTCCCTTTTTTTCTTTTTTTTTTAATAAAATTTCCAAATGTATCGATCGCCTCTTCTAATTTCACTCGTATTTTTCACGTCGCAACTCTTTGTTTTTTAATTATTTTATGACGTATGGGCTTTCGCACGCAAGTATTGTCAAATCCGATTAACATTACCAGAGTTATGCTATCGGGAGGCATACGATAATTATTTCTCACTCGAGCCAACAGCCACGTATTTATAATATTTATTTATGTTTTCTCGCATTTAAGCATTGATCGCAACAGCAGACTATAACGAAACGTTCAGAAAATTCAGAATTTAATCGCAAATATTGTAGAACACATTCAATCCCGAAACACTCCATCACTTTCACAAATCTAGGACACTTTAACAACCGCCGATCAGAAGCGAGATTTCGCACTGCTAAATCGCTGAAACTGAAACTGAGACTGAATCGAATGAAATAATTTTCGAGCTCTGCAGAATGAAACAGTTTTGATTCTCTCGATAGTAAAATCTACATTTTCACGAATCTAGGATATCTTAACAATCGTCGGTCAGAAGCGAGATTTCGCACTGCTAAATCGCTGAAACTGAAACTGAGACTGAATCGAATGAAATAATTTTCGAGCTCTGCAGAATGAAACAGTTTTGATCCTCTCGATAGTAAAATCTACATTTTCACAAATCTAAGATACTTTAACAACCGTCGGTCAGAAGCGAGATTTCGCATTGCTCGAATCGATGAAACTGAAACTGAGACTGAATCGAATGAAGTGATTTTCGAGCTGTCTGTAGAACGAAACAGTTTTGATCCTCTCGATAGTAAAAATCTACTTAACTTTCTCCTTCATCTCTCTGGAAAGCAAACTCTCACGCGCGAACATTCAGTTTGATCCTCGCGGCTCAGCTCGTAATACGAAAACTGAAGAGTCGACGCTCGATCGTGACGAATAGAAAGTGGCGGGGAAATTCTTTCCGGAATTTCACGCGAGTTTCACGCAGGATTCTCACAGTTACGCTGATCAAAGTCGAATTATTCGGTGCCCGCGTAGCAATTACATTACGCGGTTCGGGGGGGGGAGGGGAGGGGGCAGCGGCAATGCACGATGTACTTCGGGGAATTTGCTGTAGGAACCGCGTAATCGCAATGTACGCGCGCGTTAAACCCCGCGAACGAATTTAAAATATATTCTGGCGGTGCGCGTGCGGCACCGAGTTTAATTAGAACGCATGTAAATTAATCGGTAAGCCGATTCGTGCGTTTAATCAATATTCAAAGTCGTGGAATTATCGCGCTGCCACGAGCGGAAATTTCGGCAGGAGCGACATGATCGGGGAGGGGTGGGGGGTGGGGTGGGGGGGTCGATTGAACTTTCTGGATCACGGTGCCGCGAATTAATAACAATTGATACCGCGGGCACGCGTATTCAATTTGAGAGCAGTTTCGTAACGATGGCAAAGCGATCGATGAAATTTCGTGTCGTTTCATGAGTGAAAGTGATCGTCGAAAAGGCGTTCGTCGCGTTTCGAAGCGAATATTTATTTGAATTCGACAATGAACGAAACTACAGAACTACGACGATCAGAGATATTATTATTTTCTTCTATTTTTTTATTTATTATATTTTAACTTATTTTTAATTTTTTTTATTATATTATTATATTTTTTATTATATTTTATTATATTTTTTTATTATATTTTATTATATTTTATAATATTTTAACTGTCTATGCAACTTTCAAGTCACATGCTAATATATCAATATTCTGTCAAGTAATTTAATTTCTTGTCCGCAAGGTGACGTATGCATCTTGGTATATAACGTCTGATTTTGTTTTGTGCAATTGTCATTGTTTGTTCTCCCATCGATGTTTGTTAAACAAGAAAAAGCGTACGTAATAGCTCTTGATTTTGTGTATCAATAATATCTTATTTGTTTGCATTTCAACAATTTTCACACGATATTGCTTTGTGATTCTTTTTTCAAGTCACAATGAACTACAGTGGTAGCTATAGAGTTTCAGTGTATTTGTGTTTGCTTTTCCTTTTTAATTTTATGCATCAGAGGCTTAAAATATGAGTACAAAATCAAATAAAAGAGCAACAAAGATAAGAAATATTAGCGATAGATCCAAAGATTCTTCATTAGATTCTGACATCGACGAAGATCGTCCAATAGTATTTACTCGACGACGCATAAATATTATCGACAGCGACGATGAATTTGATAGATCATCATCAGACGAGGGTGCAAACGGGTGGAAAAAATAAAACACAAGTGCAAACGTTGTTACCTCAAAGTTACAAAACGTATTAGTTCATAAACAGTAAAATCGTTGAAAATGTTAATCTATACTTACAGGTTGACGTTTGTTGATTTTATGCTACATAAATTTTTTTTACACTCTTACGAAGAAAATTCGGCCCGTAGAAGGTTACATTAATAATAATTAATACCACGGGCGCGTGTACCTAATTTGAGAGCAGTTCGAACGGCAGAGCAAGAAATTGAATTTCGTGGTTTTCAGCCCGACGATGAGTGAAAACGATCATTTATCGCGTTTCGAAAGCAAAAGTTTCCAATTCGATGTTACAGAAACTGACGATCAGTTAGAGATATTATTATTTTCATTGCAACTGAAAATATCACTCTAACGCTATGATACTTTTAGCACTAATAATAATACTAATGATAATCTGTAATAATACTTTTGATAATCACGAAAATTAAACGAAATTAAATATATGTAAAATTAAATTACGCGCGTGATTAACGCGTTCAGCGACAGAATCGACTTTTTTTTCTTCTTCTTCTTCTTCTTCTTACATTCATACCGTTTGAATTTCAACGAAATTCTCGAACAAAGGAACTGCGTCGGCGAGTGGAAATCCCCGTCGAGAAAGTTACCACGCGTCACTCGAGCGAATTCTCGAATCGAATGAAAATTTCGAAAGTTGGAGTACGCTGTAAGTTGAAAAAGCACGGTCACATATCGAGCACGGCTTCCCCGACTGGTAAATATTACTTGTACGTGCGAAGAAGAATCTTCTCCGGATATTGAATATTTTTCAACGTGATTCTCCGTTCACCATCCTCTTCCTTTAGTATCTTCTTACTTTGGTGTTGTAACGATTTAAATAATTCATCTCCTCGTTTGCAATTCGATTGGAATCGCCGTGAAGAATTCACAGTCATATTTATCGCCAGGATATATATTTCGTGACTTTATTCGGACGAGTCGTTTCGTTTCTCAGAAATTGAAATTCCCACAATTATGTTAACGATAGTTGGTACATTAAATCCGTGATCGTGAGAAACACTCGGGATTGTAGAAGAATCTGTTCGCAAGTTACATGGAAAAGAGTTCAGAAGAATTTCACAACGACATTCGACGCGCACTCGTGCGTTTCATTTACTATATAACTTTTACCCTAGCGATGTGAAAATCATACGTAACAATCGTTGAAATTAATATATATAAGACGAAAAATTATTTGAAATTATTTAAAAAATTATATATAAGATGAAAAATTATTAGGAAAAATTATTTGAAATTATTTAAAAAATTATACATAAGACGAAAAATTATTAGGAAAAATTATTTGAAATTATTTAAAGAATTATATATAAGACGAAAAATTATTTAAAATTATTTAAAAAATTATATGTAAGACGAAAAATTATTTAAAATTATTTAAAAAATTATACATAAGACGAAAAATTATTAGGAAAAATTATTTGAAATCACCGGAATCAGAGCTGGTACAGGCACTGGATAATAGTCATGAGAATATATAACCATACATCTATAATTCCTAATTGATTTTCAGATTGATTTTCTTCTCCTGGAAGTTCTATATCACTATCAGGACTTGAAGATGTAGCATTTATATCTGGTGATGGATGATTGGTGAAACCAACGTTGGTAAAAGTTCATCTGACTTCTTCTTCAAATTCTTTGAACACGACTACCAAAATTTCTGTATACAATAATGAACAAAAGCGAAGGACACACGACTATTTCACGACGTCATGAAAATAACGCGCGAACCTTTCAAACGGAGAAACGCAACCGAGTATTTATAAAAATAGATATCACCGTCTCGCGTATTAATTAACTTTGAGCTTGATAATTCCATCTGCTCCATTCATCGGCCGGATCAGATCTGTCACGGGTGAAATTTAATTAATTATTTCCGGATCGCTGGATTCAGCTTGGAAAGTCCCCTCCCCCCTCCCCCCCTTCTTCCCCCGTTAATTCCTTGATAAGATATTTTTAAACATCAGTATCGCGTATTAGTCAAACGACCACTATAGAATTACGCCGCGAAAAAGTTCCGCTCGATCAATGAATAAAGGCTAGATTTACATGAAAATTAATTCAATCTCGCGTCACACGTCTGCTCGCACACGGTTCCCGGTTATTTCTGTCGTTTCCATTTTCATTTTCACTCAAACGGCGTTCACAAATCGCTCTCACGTTTATACCCCGTACATTCCACGTTTATTTTAAAGTATTATTCGCGCGTTAAGCAACGATCGCGCGAATACGACGTTTTGCCAAGCGTTATTAGAAATTCCCTGAAAAATTCACGGCTATTCGGTAACATAGAAATTATGTCAAAAGGGAAATTATGTTTCACTTGTTCGCAGAACAATGGAATTAAATTTGAAGCACTCCCGGGGGGGGGCAATGGTCGTTTCAATAGTAACGATGTTTTTCGATGTTGCAACGGAGTTTTGCTAAGTTCATAATAGTCAGATAAATACTAAATCGACTTAAATCTGACTGCGACGCTTGCCGAAGAACGCAACGAAACAATCGCAACTTCAAAAGAGATTTTCCCTTTTCATAGTTGAAACATTCCAATATAAATAGAAATGATCCACGCAGCGTGAACATTAACATTTCCCTAACTATTCTCACAAGAGTGTAACAGATAGAAACAATAATAATAATAATCACGAAAGCAATGCAATCTACGATTCTCGATCGATTGTTAAAAGAAACTACGAATCATTTACGAAAACGATCTTCGATCGAACGATTATTTTCAACACGTAAGAACACACGTGTTTCTTGGCGAAGTTTCAAGGTTACGAATTTTACAAGTGTTACGATCGTTAATTTACGGTTCTCGATCGATTGTTAAAAGAAACTACGAATCTCGATCAAACGATTATTTTCAACACGTTAGAACACACGTGTTTCTTTGCGAAGTTTCAAGGTTACGAATTTTATAAGTGTTACGATCGTTAATTTACGATTCTCGATCGATTGTTAAAAGAAACTACGAATCTCGATCAAACGATTATTTTCAACACGTAAGAACACACGTGTTTCTTGACGAAGTTTCAAGGTTACGAATTTTACAAGTGTTACGATCGTTAATTTACGATTCTCGATCGATTGTTAAAAGAAACTACGATTCATTTACGAAAACGATCTTCGATCAAACGATTACTTTCAACACGTAAGAACGTTCGAAGTTTCAAGGTTACGAAATTTTATAAGTGTTTTACGTCCTGTATAAATGAATCGCGTTAAACGAACGACCGCGTTAAATAAACGAGGGTGGACGTCGACTGGAAATTCACGTCGGTATCGGGCTCCGGCTGAAATTTCGACGACGATGTCGATAACGTGTTTCGTCAACTCCTCTTCGATAGCCTGGCGAAACGTACCAACCGCGACGATAATTTCGTTCGTTCTCTGTCCTGAAACAGGCATACGTGCACACACGTGCGGTCGTTTGCATCCATGCTTTTCGTATCATCGTAACTCGTCGACTTCGAAAAACATGTCAAAGAGATCTCTGACGTTTTTATCACTTCCCTCTCCTCCGTTTCTCTCTTTCTCTCTCGCTCTCTTTCATTTAACCAAATGTTCCCTTTCGTTTTCCAAATGTAGGAAAATTAATACGAGAGGTCGAAGTTGTAACTGGAGCACCGCGCTCTTAATTCGCCAAAATCCTGATTAAAAGTAACTCGCGCGCTTGTTAAAACATTAAGGATTACCACCTATTTCAACGAGATTGCTTTCTGCGATGAGAATTTTCGTTTCTTTTTTTCTTATCACGGGATTCAGTCTGATTTTCTAATTTAAAAGACCACAATATTGGAATTAATCGATCAAAGTTATTGGCATTGTAGTATCGAAATTATTGCGTATATAGTTACATGTTTAGTTATTTTTGCTTTTAATAGGTGGCCTGTTTGCTGACGATGCGTGAATGAAAAGTATGAATGTGACGTGAGAGGCGCAGCGTTGGCACTGAGCGCTTTTCTTCTTAAAAAGAAGAAAGTCGTGCGTGTCAGACAGAGTCGAAAAATAGTGTTGAATGAGTGTGGTCAAAAGAGTGATAATTTGTGTCGTATATTAGTTGTGTCGTTTAAGTTTATTCGAATTATTGTTGTCTATCTTTTATTTACCATTTGTCGTTTTGTTTCCATTTCCTTTATTATTTAATATAGTAAATCATGCTAAATTATATCCTTGCAGTATTGTATCTTTTAAGATTGTTAAAAAAAGTGTGTACTTGCAATTGAATAAAATTATTTATTTATTCATTCATTTTTCACAATTTCTCCCCAATCGATTTACGTCATTTGAATTTTGTTTCTCTCTCGAACGTTGTAACTGCGGAGAGGATTTTTCTAAAATAAATTTTCCTTTTATCGTTATCCGCGATCGGTCAGTAATTGACCTGTACCACTGGCTAATACCAGTTGCTCTAGTTTTGTGTAACAAGCAATCTCGTTCTTGAAACTTCTTTCAATAACCCTACATTAAACACTGGAAAACACATCGGTACTCGTTCCAGCCGCAACTTCCGAACACGTGCAAGCGAAAATCGAGCTCTGGCTTAGCCGCCCGCCTATTCAACTCACCGCTACGTTCTACCTAATTCCAACTAAAATCACTATGGAAACCTCAAACCTTGCCAAAACAAGCCAGTTACTTTTCAACCAACCGTTCTCGTTTAATTCTGACTTACTCACTCCCTCCTCTAGCCATTTATTTTCCTTCAAAATTGAAAAATATCTTGTTACACTTGCAGCCCGTTTGAAACTCTCAAATAAAATAATATCAAGCGTATGATCTAATGTATTGTAATATATCGATCGTATTGAAAAGCACATGTACATTCGAAACACTTTATTACATCGACGTATAATAAAAATAAATTAAACAAATCAGTTACTTTTCAACCAATTGTTCTCATTTACTTACTGAGTCACTTTCTCCTCTAGCCATTCGTTTCCTTTCAAAATTGAAAAAAAAAGAATATTTTCTTACAAAAATCTTATCGTAGATGAAGAAAGCGCCTCTAAGAAACACTCCTTCCTTTCAAAATTGGAAAAAAAAAAATATTTTCTTACACAAATCCCTCTGGAACTCGCAAGATAGGTACAAAGCGTATTCTAACGTATTATCGATCGTATCGCAAAAAACACAAGTACATTTGAAAATTTACCACCTCCGGAAATTGCATGTTAATGAAAAGTAGATGAGAAAAAGCGACGCTAAGAAATACTTTATTATCTCCACGTATTGCGCGTTGATAAAAATATTTTTCCAACCAATTGTTCTCATTTACTTACTGAGTCACTTTCTCCTCTAGCAATTCATTTCCTTTCAAAATTGAAAAAAAAAGAATATTTTCTTACAAAAATCTTTTTGAAACTCCCAAGACCGGCACAAAGTGTATTCTAATGTATTATCGATCGTATCGATCGTGTTAAAATTTACCACCTCCGGGAATTGCGTGTTAATGAAAAGTAGATGAGAAAAAGCGCCTCTAAGAAATACTTTATTATCTCCACGTATTGCACGTTGATAAAAATATTTTTCCAACCAATTGTTCTCATTTGCTTACAGACTCACTTCCTCCTCTAGCCATTCATTTCCTCTCAAAATTTAAAAAAAAAAAATGTATCGTCGATCGTATCGCTAAACGCAAGTACATTCGAAACACATTAAAATTTACCACCTCCGGGAATTGCATGTTAATGAAAAGCAAATGAAAAAGAAAAAAAAAAAAGCGTCGCTAAGAGAGTTTCGCGCGAACTGTTTTGGCAAGCGGTTGAAGTCTTCGACGGGTCTGGTGTCTGAAAGCGTCTGGCTGTGGCGTGTAATAAGTTCAGTAGTCGCGACAATCGGGGCGCGCAAAAGCTCACCCCCTCCCCCCCCTCCCGTAAAGACATTAATTTCCGCGTGACCTGCGGCCAGTCGAATCCGCTCCATCTTCCACCGTCATCGAAGATACAATCGCACGCGTATCCGGCACTCGGTTTCCCGTCGCGTCGCTCCAGGATCCCGCGGCGAATAACAGGACGAAGGATGACGAGCGATCGTGCAGCGAGAGGGGGAGGGGAAACATCCCCCGGTGGTGGTGGTGGGTGGTTGGGGTTGGCGGCTTACGAGGCCGTGGCCCATTTCCACGCAGTGACGTCAACCCGTATCCCCGGATACGTCACCGGATCCGGTAAATGTGTTAAGTTTTACCCACCATGGGGGACCATGCTCTCTACACGGTTCCACGTGAACATCTATCCGACGATCGATCTGTTTCTGTTCGAATCAGCCCGCGGATGAAGGAGAGATATTCTGTGATATAATGCACGCGAGAGGTAATTGCAACAACAAGCTTCATTACGAAACGATTACGACTGTTGGGCGAGTTTGATTCTTAAGGTCAACGTGCTTGCGCGTTAGTTTCAATCTTTCGAGAAATGTTTCGCATTTACAGCGTTTCGACAGCTAAGTATTCGCTCTTCGAGATTATTTAACCGTTTGACGGCTATGCAGCGCTATCGCGCTTCCAGGATTCCAGGAAAATACCATGGTTTGGAAAAATGTTCGCTAGAGATAGGTTTCTGTTGTTGCTAAAATTTTCCCATTTGGTGGACGATAGATTACTAGCTGCCCCAGGCCATCCAGATTATGATCCCTGCGCAAGATTTGATATGCTTGTATAGCACTTTTGGAATGTATGAGGATTTTGATCGATAGCTGTGAAACGGTTAAGACAGTCAAGTTGATGATCGATGGACTGCGGATTTTTATGCATTTGTTACGCGGGAAATTAGAAGACGCGACCAATGCCGATCCAAAGAAGCTGTACTTCGTTACGATAATACGTAGCAATGTAATACAAGAAGAAATTTCCTATTTAGATTCCTTTTGTTCAGTAATGTTCAAAAAGACTCAATATCCGCAGCCTGTTAATTAATTCTTTATACTCTGTCTTTTCGACTCGCCCTATATTTTACTTGCAATTACAGAATTAGGAAATATTATTTTTTAAGTGAAAAAAGATATTTCGATGTAGATACATATTTAGTTAGAATAGTCTATCTGGACTATTACGATAGGTAATAGTTACACCTTTGCACGTTTTTAATTCGAAGGAACTATTAGTATAAAGGAAGCGATGCTCCTTGCTTTCACAAGATTGCAACAATCTACGATGGCCAAGACAGAATTGAACTGAAGTTGATGATCGATAGACTGCGGATTTTCATGCATCAGTTACGTGGAAAATTAGAAAATGCGAACAATGCATCCAAAGAGCTGTGCTTCGTTGCAATAATACGTAAGCAATATAATACAAGAAGAAATGTTCTGTTTAGATTCCATTTGTTCAGTGAATGTTTAAAAAGAAGCCTGTTAATTAATTCTTTTCGACTCGCCTACATTTTACTTACAATTACAGGATCAGAAAATATTATTTGTTCGGTGCTTAAGTAAAAAAATATACAAATATGAAAGATATTTCGATGTAGATACATATTTAGTTAGAATAGTCTATCTGGACTATTACGAAGGGTAATAGTTACTTGCACGTTTTCAATTCAAAGGAACTAATGTACAAAGGAAGAAATCTACGCATAACTCACCTTGCTTTCACAAGATTGCAACAATCTACGATGGCCAAGACAGAATTGAACTGACGTATAGTTTATGAGAATCGGTTGGACGATCGACGAGGTGAATTTAACAACAGTAGAATGGATCGGTGGAAATTTGTCATGCGCGCTTGTTTGGGGATAGATCGATGTTTGTTTGTGGCTCTTGATGGATGGTCTATTTCTGAATATTTCGTTTCTTTTCACTTTTTTAAATCCCTGGCTTCTGTATAGTTACTTTTACGATGGCTCTGCATCACCGGCCGGCACTAATAAAATCGATAGTTTTTTTTTTTCAGACTTTTCTACCTTTGCCGAATAAACGCCCGGCATTTTACACTCGATCTCGGAGCGCGTCTTTAATCTTAACTTCAGTTCGAATGAAAAGTAGGCGAAGAATAGCAAAGCAAAGTGCTTTTCAACTAGTTCTCTTACTTTCCTCGAAGGAAAGTGATTCTCTTTCTCTTCTTTCTTTTTTCTGTCTCCACTCTTTCGCTCGATACTCGACACCTGCATTCGTTCGTCATTACCTTTTTTGCAACTTCTTCTCTCTCCGTAATTAGAAAAAAAAAGAATCTCTTAAAAATGTTCCACTTCGGCAACGCGTTATCGATTAGGTTTCGTTTCACTGTTGTGTTCGATCCGTGGGACTTGATTTCCTTTGACCCAGCCTTTAAGCGTTTCTCGTTGTACGTAAATTAAATACACGCGATTATGCACAGCCTCATTGGTCTGACGTATGAAGTCAAGAGTAAGGAAATAAGAAAAATGGGTTAACGAGCGCGTGCAGCAGGAAGTGAGAAAAAATTAGACGAAGAAAAAAAAAAGAAAGGAAAATCGAGAAATTAACACGAGTATATAATTAGAGCTCCATCGATTTAATAACCCGAAACTGAAGAAACGAGAGAGAGAGAGAGAGAGGCGGGGGGGGTTGGGAGAGCTACAAGAGATAATTAAATTTACTTCTTACTCTTTTCCTTTGCCTGCGGGTGAAAAGCAACGGTGTCCATGTGTCGATGTAGCACTTTTGCCCGCGCGTCGTAAATTCCCGAGAATTTCAATAATTTTGAACGTGTTGTCTGTGAGGCCAGTGCCGGTAGATTAAACTCCCAACGCGCGCGCCCAGCCAATCCAGAAAGCAATTACCGAATTTCGACGTAGTCGCTCCTTCCGTGGCAACTAACAAAAGGACCTCCTGGACCTCTCTCTCTCTCTCTCTCTCTCTCTCTCTCTCTCTC
>WIUT01004420.1:0-17158 GCA_010645135.1 Tetragonula clypearis | reverse complement strand
TATATATATTATTATTATTATTACGTGTATTTTTCAACTAAATGTGTAAAAATGTATGCTGATTTCCTTTAAGCTATACGCTATTTTTTTTTATATATCAGTTATATTCTTTAATAAAATTGGCAAATATAAAGATGTTTTGGTCGTAGATGTGAAGAAGCTGAGTGTCTCATTACTTCGGGTAAATTGTTATTCTCCGAACGTCTGATTCATTAACCATCTTTTATTTTCTGATTCTATATATATATATTTCTAAAAGCTGATTCTTTTTAAGCAGCTTTTGTTACTAGTTCTTGGGAAATTAACGTGAAACCATTGTACCGACTACGTGCACTACGATCTAACTTTTGTTACTAGTTCTTGGGAAATTAACGTGAAACCATTGTACCGACTACGTGCACTACGATCTAACTTCATCCTTCATTATTCTTTGCCTTTAATTGGGTAAACATTACGTTAAAATGATTAGGGTCGTTATCAAAGGTAACAACCGATTCAGTTTCTTTCAATGATGGACTTATCAGTGGGATTGTATCGAATGTTGCGTAATTCTAATAAAACTGTTTGTAAAGAAATCGACGTTTCATCGATATGCGAAAGTGGACGAAATTGTCGATACTTTAAAAAAAAAAAAAAAACGATCCGCTTGGCTTCGTTTCAAAGCACCAAGGTCTTTACTTCGACGGCTGACGAGTTCGTTCTTTTCCTCTTTTTAAAGATGTTTTTACATCAACAGGTGGAAAAGTTTGTTCGCGAAAGTAGTAAAAAATTCAAACGTCTTTAAATTCGCTGAAGGATTTTTTCCACTTAGATTACATATAACATGATCCTGAAGATCGAAGATCTCCCCTCGTACAACGATCTTTTAAAAATTACTTTACTTAAGGTTTCTTTTTCATTGTTTTATCGAACATTGAATATTAGAATTAAACGATCAAAATTCGAGGAATCCTAACATTTCGCCTAACAGCGTGAAATATTAAGTTTTACTTCGTTTTTTATAACAAAAGGATATACTAAAAAATGGCATGAAACTATTGTATTTTCTGTATTGAATACAGAAAGCAGTATATTTTGGATATTTTATATGTTCTTTCATATTACGTGCAATTTTACGAATATTTAAAAAAAAAAAATTCGTAGTTTAAATTGAATAAGAAATTTGACTAATGTGATTTCAATAAAAGTACTCATAAATAAATCGACGTTTAATCGATTGTATTTAATGTTGTGGTTGTAGAATATCGAGTTTCTGTGATAAGGTGAAGGTTTTTATGAATTTTTTAATCTACAAAAATTAATTAATGTAATTTCCATAAAACCGCTGAAATAAATCGATGTTTAATCGATACATTTGAGTATAAAATATCATCCTTCTATGACAAATTTAAATTGCACTTTATTCTTTCCGAATTTCTTCATCTACGGGAATTATTAATAAGTACATTCGATAAATGTGATTTTAGTAAAACCACTCATAAATAAATTGAGATTTGAATGATTTACCGAGATTTGAATGATTTACGTAATAAATTTCTGCGGTAAAGTTAAACTGATGCATTCTTTATGAATATCCATAAAAATGTGCTTAAACGATGTAATTTCAAGTATTCGTAAATAAATCGAGATTCAGTCGGTAGATTTAAATGTAAAATATCAGGTTTCCCCGATAAAATGATATTGATGGATAATGATTCATTTTTTACGGATCTCTTAATTTACAGAGATTACCAATGTATTTAAATAATGTAATTTCAGTGGAACCGTTCATAAGTAACCTCGACTTTTAATCAATATATTTAAGCATAAAATATCGATAATTTTTGTGACGAAGCTGATAGACTTTACTTTCTACGGTTTTCGTAATGTACAATAGTTATTAGTGCATTTAACTAATGTATTAAATGCAGAAATTAGCTGAAGTACAAATCGTCACACTTATAAAACGAAGAATATAAATTATTAGAAGAAACAATGTATTCTTTTCGATTTTTAACTAAAAGATTCTTCAAGATTTTTCATTTTTCTTTTAAATGTGTACGACCAAGAATATTTCGATATAAAAATTTGAAAATTGAAAATTCGGAGAAACTCGAGCAATTATTAAATGATTCAAGAGAATAAATTTCCAAGCAAAATCGATAAATATATCACAAGTTTATCTAAAAATGACACCGATTAATTAATTTTTACACGCGCTTGTAAATAAATCGAGTTTTAATTAGCTTAGTACCAAGTTTCTGCGACAAACTTAACCCGAGTGGGTTTCGTTTTCCACGAATTTCTTAATTTATAAAAATGACCAATGTACTTCTGTACAATGTAATTAATATCTATATTTAATACGAGTGGATGTTATATCGTGTAAATAACAATTTGTGTAATAAAACATTATTCGATAGGCCGATTGATGTATTAATAAACTGAAATATGTATATAATAGAAAAATTGTAATACAATAATTCAGAGTATTTTGTACGACGGCTTCAAAAACAAAGTGACATGTATCGATAATATCCGCTCCGTCGGTTTGATTGCCAAGTTTTATTTACACGTCGAAACACGCAGCTGTTATTTATACTAAACGTATCCTTTGGCGGATTAAGTTTGTATCTCGCAAGCAATTAATTAAAAAGAATTTGAAAAGTACAAAATACGTAGACACGTATGCATGAATTGAATTTAAATAAAATTCTAAGAATAATAATCAACGCGAATTTCATCTTATTTATATTTATAAGCCGATGATAGATTTCTCTTCTTAATATAATTACTACGAGGAAAATGGTTAATTATCATTAATTATTTCTATATATAAATTTTCCTTAACATTAACATAAAATATAATAAATGTCTTCTTTCTACCAAGGTACAGATATAATAGATCTTTAATAAATCTTTTCTTAATTACGTAATTGCTATGAAAAAAATTAATTTTTTCTTTTTAATATGATATAGTATAACAATTTTTTTTTAAATATAAATATATCTGATTTTTTTTTTTAACATAATCACTACGAAAAAGATTTATTATTTATAAACTGCTTTCTCGTTTTAATACAGAAGGGATCAATATAAAATTATACTGAAAAATGAAAAACGAAACTACGTTAAAAATTCTTATTTTCCATCGCTTAAAGTCCAAAGCGGTCTCAAATTTATTAAGTACTTGTAAATATATCCAAAGAGCATCAATCATTCAAGAAACAAAGAAAGAATTAAATCGCTCGGCAGAATAATTTCCTATATACCTGAATCTGCAACAAAAATCACTTAAACGATTTGGAATGAGCTGTGGCAGTAGACGTAAGAAAAGTGCGTACTTGACCTATTATAACTTCCTGAAAAAGATCCTGTTCTCATTTTAAAGCACAATACCGATTGTGAGTTCGTTTCTTTCAAAGATGTTTTTACATTATTTTAAAAAGGATAAGTAAAGGTAATTTCTCTCCTGGGAAAAGTTTGCAAATTAGAGCACGAAGACGAAGAAAATTGTTTCTTTAATCAAATCCACCACGATCTTGAGGATCGAAGTCATCTTTTGATCTTTACGATCCCTTGAAATTCTTTTTTAGATTAGGTAAGGTTATTTTTTTTTCCACTAGAGTTAGTAGAGTTACTAGGGCTTTAAAATGTCGACTACATCGAGTACTTTCTACACCCATCCTGTAGTAACAAAGTGTAACAAACAACCAACGATTATTTACTCAACTGGTCTAGCATCAATCTCTCGGGCAGCAAGGCAATCTCGCGATGAAACGAACAGAAGGAGAGATCGTTCTCACGAAACTTTTTAAGAAATTGGCAGAATTCTGAAGATCGGGAAACAACGAAATCCACTCACGTTGTGTAATGAACGAAAACAATCGTTAGACCTCTATTATTAGACGAATACTTTGCGCCCGCGTGGCTCGTGTTCGTTACCATCGTTATTCTGCGATACTGTTTCGCTGATTATCTAACAATAAGCTTGAGCACGTTCGATCGTCAGATTAATGAACAGCCGCGTTGCGTTTTTCGAATAACCTCACGGTTGCGTAACGCGTGAACAAATAAGACGAACTTTTTTTAATCAAAGTATAATGTGTGAATCTCACTTGTTGCTTGTACTGTAAAACCTTCAATATTCAAACTGACGAGGGAGACAAAGATATTCGGAGTAATAGAGTAATCGCTTCTTTTTCTTTTATATTATATACCATGTGTTTAAGAATTTATTACGTTTTCTTTTTAAGCTATTTGTTACGTATTTTTTTAATCAATTAATTTTTTCAAGGACTTGTAAATATTGTATGTATCCAAAAATAAACAAAATATCCAAAGTGTAGAGTACGTACTACAATATTTGGCATATGAAACTGAAATTCCTATTTAAGTTTGTTTAGCTATTTAGTCATTTCATTAGTTATATTTATAGAAATGGAAAAATGCATACTATATAAAAATCCGTGATCTACTAATTATCAACTTCTCATTTTTGGGGCCAATTTTGATTGCTACGGGGAGTTTCTTATATCTTATTCTCTTATATTTTCGTTATTTTTTAACGATGCAAAAAGATTTATCTTGTTTCGAAATGCAAGAGTTTTCTTAATTACTTTTCATCGAATTTTCAAGGCTGTCACTGTATTTTCAATCGTAATGACACATCTCTCTTTCCATATTATTGCAGTCGAAGAGGAAATGACTCAAACATGATGACAATCCATTTTTAGATAACTCGGTACGAAAAGATCATGCTAATTTGTTGTAAAATGATTAATTGAAGATTTTCTGATTTTCTGTTTTTTGAACGTTTATTTTACAGGAAGTATTGAAACGATGAATATCTTGTATATTATGTATGAAGTGCAGTCAATGAAATTTTTCTCTAATTTCTGGACAAGTCGTCGTGCAAAAGTCTTTTAACTGGTCAGATTTCTTTTTCATAAGAAAGGAAGTATAGTATACCATGAGGCTCCTACTACACAAACATAAAAAACTCTATATTCATACATTGGCATTCCTTTAGTTATGATCGAACGTGTAACGCTCCAACTTTTTTTTTACGTATTTTCTTTCTTTTAAGATATGAAAATATCTCGGATCTAATGAAAACCATATTGTGCATTTCTTGTGAAATGAACATTTATAAGAAAGCAACACGAAATTCTTCGATCAATTACTTTCCTCCAAATTATTATAATTTTTTTCATATCTTTCAATGTTTAAAAACTCGTAAAAAAAAAAAGAACAGTTTTGTTGTTGGAGAAAATGATGAACCCCGCAATATTTGTCGTTTGAAACTTAAATAACTTTGTCGCGGCATACTCCTCGGTATCGGCAAAAATAACGAATTAGACAAAAGGGACACCCTTTATATTCTATAATTCAATTTAGGAACGACAGAAAATACTACGTTGCAATTTTTACAAAAATTAATTAAAATTTTTTAGCGTAAATTATTTTCTTTATTTTTTCTTTGTTTTCTTTTTTTTAGGATCGTTTTGCATATTACCTTTCTTGCATGTGATAGAATTCAAAGCACGATAGAATTAACACACTCTTTTCTCTGTTTCTCTTACATTTTCCAAGACTACCGTACTTCGACTACTAAACCAATTCAATTTGGTTTATTTATCGTTACTTGTATAATTTAGTACTAATTACATGCTCTCTGTTTCCCATAATTAATTTAGTTTGCTGCTTTTGTAAATTTTGTTAACTTATCCTACTTATTTTTTGGTTGTGTTTCCCTGCGATTTGAAGAAGAGTTCTCTGCAATTTGCATCAAAAGATTTCCATCCTACATGAACAAATGAAATGAAGTTGTGCCTCAATTTTTACAAAATAATTAGTTTCTTTGTGGAAATTACTTTCTTTGTACAACATGCAACATTTAACATTTGGTTAAAATTATTTTCGACAGGGTTCTAAAATTGCTTCTCAATTAATATATATCATCGAGCCATTATAAACTACAGCAAATTTAAAGTTAAATTAAATTGAAAGTTAAAATATGGAAATTATTAATTCAATTAAATTTTATTGCCGATTTCTCTTATAGTGAATGTGAGATACAAAATAAGATCAAGTCAAATCAGATGAAACCATAAATTAATATAGTGGTCCACGATCCAACGATAATATTTGCTATGAAATTTCGCAAAATTGACGTTTTTTCTTAAATTATTGCAAGTTTTGTGCTATCCTGATAAACAAGCGCGCATGATATATATCTCGTGGCGTTGTACGATCGATATCGTGCCGTGAGATATCTCGTCTGTGATTGCGAAGCGATTGAAAGAAGATTGTACGTATTGTACAAAAAAGTAAACGAAAATATTCGCGTAGATGAGAAATTGTCTACACTTGAAGACTATCATAATTTCATAGAAATTTCGTAGAATTTAGTTGGTCTCACTTTTGAAGTATGAAGCCTAGGTTTCACTTTCTTTCAAAGAAACATTTTTACATCAAAATTCAAATGTCTCTGAGAAGAACATAAAAAAAATTCGTTTTTTAATTTTTTAATTTAGAAAACATTTTTTTAATAATCTACTATGGATAGAAGATAAAAGCTTGAAGACTCCTACGATAGGGTGTTTCTACTTTAAAAGTAGATCTACAATCCTTCGAGCGTTCGAATATTTCACACGTTAGACGTAAAAACTTTTCATACCGTTCCGGTATGACCTGTTCGAAAATGAAAACGAAAGAAATTGGATAAACTACACAAGATACTCATCGTTGTGTTCGTGCTTTAAAGACGAGCGAGGCATTTGCAGATTTCCATCGAGGCGAATCGGCTTTTATTAAATCACTCGATCCCAGGAATAATGTCGTTTCTACCTACAACGAGGTTGGCAAGTCGCCTCATCCTTTGCTGTCGCATTTCAAGAACGACGTTTCCATCTTAGCTGCGGTTGACATTGCGACTCCTGCGAGGCGAAGATCACTTTGAAAATTCAGCGCGCGCGTCGTGCAAATACTTTGCGTTGTTATTCGGAACAATATTATCACTTCCGATTATTTCAGTTTCCAATTATTTTTGGAGACAAGGAGCGAACACCGCTTCGCAAAGAACGTGTTCCCAAGCCGATTCCAAAACTCGCCTTGCTTGTGTATTTTCAAAAAAACAAAACGTTAGATCGGTGCGTATCGGAACGTTGTTTCTTCGAAGTTTGAATTTGCAAGTTATCAATCACCCGACCAGGAACATTTCGTCATGAAAATTTGATCAAACGAGGAATTATTTTATTATTTTATTATTTTAAGTATAAATTAATTATTGGAATTTTCTATTGGTATGATCGAATAAACGGCAATATATCGTAAATTCCAGAACATATTCAATGATAGAAAGAAATCTTTTTCACTGTGTGATTGTGTGACTCGCGCCTTGAATGCCTTAACGAGTTTGAAAACGAGTCACGCATGAAACAGAACACACATAAATAAACAAATATATTGAACAAGTGTATCCAAGACAGAAATTTCAGGACCATGCAACCTCCACATGAACTATAACATGACTTATTTTAATGTCAAGTGGCGCGCAGAACTTTTCATTCAACATATGATAGAAAATGATAACAATTTTTGAAAGGTCATTGTAAAGGTAAGGAAAATTTCCCTTTATAAGATCGTGTCAAAACAAACGTGAGAAAAATTGTGGATTCAATTTGAATTTGTAGAATTTTGAAGAAAAAAAGCAACTCCATTTTTTTACCCCATGTTTTACAACGAGAAACGAAGGAAAACTTTAGGAAAAACTGAGTTCCAGTATGTGAAAGCAGAGACTTCATTCTTTCAAACGAAACAATAAATAGAATGTTGCAGAGATTTTTTTCTTTTTTACATGAAGTTACAGGAGTTCGATATCGATAATTTTTTGATCCTTCCTAATTTCCGCCGTGGATCATTTTTAATAAACGAGCGGGATTTTATTTGCAGAAGTTAAATTCGACTTGCGCGAAAGGGGACGTAAATAGCATCGAGCCAATTTCAATTTTTATTCGACGCAACGTTTTCTGAAAATTTGTAGGTAGCCTGACCAAATAATTGCGAAGTTTTATTTTGCAACTATTCATAAAAGTAATGTTTGTCCCGTAATGTTTTTCCCTCTCAATCTGCGGATTAAAGTTCGCGACGAAATTAAAGCGGAAGAAGTGAAATCGATTCGAGTTTTCTCGCCTGAAGAATCGCCACTATATTTGTTTCATTTTCGTTTTTGTGTAATGATTTGAAATTGAGATTAATTCAGGACCGAAGAACACACCGTTGAACGTATTTTATCGAATTAAGCTACAAGCGAAATGTCACAGATTCGATTCTTTTAAAACCAAATTGAAATAAATTTTTCATGCCATAAAATTTATTTATGTAAATATAAATTTAGATGTATTTATAGTTGTACATATAAATTTATAGGCAATTTTTCATTAATTGCGTCCGCTGTAAAATGTTTATGGGTAATATAATAATTGTTAGAACGAGTCTGATATTTGTTTCTCGTCACTTTTCTTTTTTTTTTTTTATCTATTTGCGTGATATTTCATTTCTACATGTGTGCAGATATGTAAAATTTTTATTACTATAGCATTTATGGTATTATTGTTATATTTCTCGATATAAATCTTGTAGGAGTAGATTTTACTTGACAAAAATTTCCAGAAAATAATTTTCTTCCTTCGACAAATATCAGCAAAATATTAGTAGAAATCAGTACGCTGGAGACTTTTATATTTGTTTTTATAGAAAATTTGAAAATACAAAAATTTATACATTTGGGAATGTACATAATATGCAAGAATATATCTATAATATAGTGGATAAAAGCTTTTCGTTATACATTCTTTTTTTTTATGATATTCGGAAAAAAGTGAATTTGCAAGAATATTCACTGTCAGAAAAACTGGGAACTTTTCGATGAATATGCAAATCGTATTATTAAACTAGTGGATTTTTATGCAAATTCACATTTTTAAATGTTTGTAATAAAATGCCAAATGTTATAGAAAGCGTTTTAAAAATTTGATATGTTTCTTTTCATACAATACATTTTGTGTACGATTGCGTTATTATATTCGTGGAAATATTATTATTATTATAGAAATATTATAAATGCAAAACTTGTTATTATGTAATGATAATATGACGAATGCAAAAAATATAATATAATATAATAATATTGCAATAATAATGATGTTAATATAATAAATTAATAGAATTTGTATAAATTCCACAGTCAAACTATTACAAAGATGAAACCTCACGAACAATTTGATATTTAACAGAAGGAAATAGAGCATAATACATAAACTTCATTATTATTGTTAATGTATTCGTAAAAATATAAATTTGCATAATTAGCCATTGTCTAGCTATCAAGAAGACTAGAAACTTCTCGATCAATTTAATGCTTTGAGTTGCAGGAAAATCTTTTTTTCATCAGCAAAATTTTTCTATTATTATTTATAATGTAGAAACGAATATAATTCTTATAATTAAGAATGTTCTAGTTGTCATACTTTTACAAGATATTTGCTCATGGATTCCATCAAAAATGAACGATAAAAATATCGACCAAATTATTTATGCAAATCTCATTATGAGATTGATAAATTTCATAATACGATGAAAATAAAATTTCAAACGACGCTGTGAAAGTAATAACATTTTGAATAAAAGATTTTGAATAGCACGGATTTCGATAAGACTTTGAAAAATTCAGAGATCTATAAAGATGTATAATTTAAAGAAAATATTAACATTTCGCCGAATTTTCATCGTGCAACTCCGATATATTCGAAGTTTTACAAAATAACGAAATGAAATCGTACAACAAAGAAAATCTTCAAGATTGTAGTGAATTCGACTATAAAAAAAATTGTTCCGTGTTTCTGAATTTATACTTTAAATCTTTTGAAGAAAAATATAACTCCTACTTTTCCATTCGCTACACGATTAAAATATCTTAGAAAAAAAGGAAAAAAAAAAACAGAAAAGGTGAACTCAGAAAGTAGAGAATGGCACGCTATAAATGAATCGTTATATAATTTTCTTCTACAAAGTTTAAAATATGGATAATTTTTCATCGGAATACGCGTATAACGTTTCTCAACCAGCGTGTCGTAACTCGAGTCGTACGAATTTGAAAAGATAACAGGAGAAAATACACACGTAATAGTTGAACGTTTTACAAAAAAAAAAAAAAAAAAAAAAAAAGGAAAAAAAAATGGAACGATCGATCGAAGGGACATCGGGCGATTGATTACGGAGCACTTTTGTGCACGTTCAGGTTGCATTAAACCCCGAGCGCATTAACAACACTTTGGATAACGGATATCGTGATTTTATCGTGAATAAACCATTGCCGCGATAAATCAAGGTGCAAACAGTAATAAAAACAGACGATCGCATGTCATTACACTTTGAAACAATGGAATCATGCCAGGGAACTGCCAGGCCTCGTTTACGCTTTCGTTCATCTATACACGCAACTATGCAACTGCAATCCGAACGAGCAGAATAGGCTGCCCGGTAACAAAATGTGTTTCGCCGGCAAATGTAAACACACTGTGCGAGAGAAAATCTCGTTTGTCGAGATCCTCACCCGCAAATATCTTCATTTCCCTCGACGTTGACAATAGAAATCATTCAGGTATTTTACGTCAAGCAGTAACAAATGGCGATTGACTTTTTACGCAAAATACTAAAATCCACGGGCGCGGGCGCGGAACGTGCAAAGCAAGACATGAATATCTCAAATGCAAGCAAGGAAGTTCTGAAGACTGAAGACTGTGTGAAGTTTTTGAAAAGTGAATTTATTTCAACGATGAGATTGAGAATTTAATGTTAAAAGACGAAGGACGAAGAAGTTGAAGATGATAGTAATATGATAGATTTTAAATAAATAAATAAATAAATAATTTAGTAGAAAGTTTATCATCTCCCTTAATAGAAAATATATTCTTATTAATATATATAAATTATATGTTGTTATTTATTATATTATATGTATATTCTTATTTTCTAGTTACTCTTTTAGCTTTAACTTGCATCGATTATTATTTTACAATGTACTTTTCACATTATGATTTAACATACATTCGGTTATATTGATTGAATAAATTAATAAGAACTTATTAATATATAAAGATTAACAGAAATAACAACGACCTTTTCCTTCACAAGCTAAAATCTCGTAATTAATGAAACAAGAAAAGAAAAAATGAATAAACATGACATTCGTATTTGCCTGAATGTTTTAAAGTTTTCCAAATTTAAAATATTTCGTGATACATATTATTATATGAATAAGATTTAAAATATATAATATAGTACATTAAACAATAATATATAACAATGTAATATATAATTACATTTATAATTGCATTTCGATCAAATGTAATATAATAAAACTCGTTAGTCCAGAGAGAATTATGGATTACTCTGCTTATTTAAAAATGTCTGAACAGTTAGATTTTGGTTTCGAGCCACTGCACGCTGGCTCGAATAAAAATCGATTTATTGCGGAAATGGTATACACGTGAAAGCTCGTTGAAGGGAAAACTGTCGTGGTTCGCGGATGTTTGCACAGAACTTGGAAGAACGTTGCCCGTGCCACTTGTTTTCGATTTGACGTTCGAACAAAGATCTACCTATTTGCCTCTTTCACTTTTCTTTTCACGGGGATTTATACGTAGTATGCGCAGTTTCATTCTTCGAACGGTGTGAAACATTTTAGTTGATGGCTGTGAAAATGTTTGCTACAAAACATGCTCGATGAAAATCATTTAGAAAATGTTATTTTCATCGTCTTTTCTCGCTCTTTTCTCCAAAGAAGAATATCTTTATGCGTGATTATTATGCACATCGAATATAAAATTAAAAGAAATACGTGATTATATTGGTTCCAGTACTCTTCATTCGTTTATGTGGTTACGTGTACATTTATCCGCTGAATTGTTAGAAATTACATGACTAAATTCTCAATAGTTTTTGTAGTTTTAATAGTAATTGATAGTAGTAATAGTTTTATAATCTACAATAATTTATATTTGTACATTTAATAATTTATAGTGATAGTTCCACTACAAGCACTTTTGTAACTTTAATTTTTATTAGCTTCATATAGTTCTTTTAGTTATTTCTTTTTTATAATAGTTTTAGTAGTTCTAATAGTCTCTAGTTAATATATTACTGTGTTTTATGTTAACTAAAAATGTACGGGATGTTCTTTTATTTATTAATTTAAATGTTAATATAAATATATTATATATATATATATATTAATATTTAGTAAATTAGTTTTTAATATAGTATATTTCTATATTATCGATATAATATAGCGTGTACTATACTAAATTTTGCATTAAAGAAATCATAATTAAAACCCTCTATTAATTGTCTACAGAAGAAAATCGTTTGCTTTTTCTTTCGCTTTTCATCTTGCTTCTAAAATTGTCGTACACATCAAAGTCGCAGTTTTCTGAACTTCCGACCTTTCTCTTCGTCTCAATTCGAACTGGCTAACCGAAAATAAAGAACGAAGGAGAGAAATCATTTTTGCAATCTCTGTGTTCAAACCGTTCGCGGAGCAACCTTTTTGCACCGGTAAAAGCAAAAAAAAAAAAAAAAAAAAAAAAAGAAGAAAGAAAGAAAAAATCTCACTGGTAACAAGCTCTCTCGGAGCGATCGAGTCCCTTTAAAGAGCTTTCCAAGCTTTTAGAACGCGCGAACGAGGGCTCCGATCGGAGGAAAAGAAGCTCGAAACCGTCGATCGATTAGCGAGCAAGCTTTCATTTAAGATAATTGAGTGAATAAGTTTCCAATCCTCCCGTCTGATCGGAGGGCTTGCTCTTTTTCCTTTTTTTTTCATTTCTTCCGCGGATCACGTACGACCAATCACGTTTCATTCCACTCTTTTTAGTTTCACTTTTGGTTTGCTCTTTTTCGCGCGACACGTTCTTTTTATTTTCTTCATCCCTTTTTCCTTTCCCTTTCTCGCTTTTTTTTCTTCTTCTCGTCTCGTACCTGTCGCGCTCGATTTATAATTCGCTTTCAGGGGATTCGATTCGATCCACGTCGCGCATGGTACCTGCTGCTTTAAATTATTTAAGACCTAAGTTTTATTTCCTCGCAACCCGCGTGGAACACGTTTGTGAATAAGTGAATGACGTTTTTAAATGAGATTGCGGATGGCGGTTCTTTCTATTCTATTCGTCCGATGCTGACGTTTTTCTATTTTGGTTTAATTGTACGTGTGAAATAATTGCTCGAAGTACGTACATAGATTATATTATGTTAAAAATTCGTTTTATGCAGTCATGCTTTAATTACACGTGATCTCTTCAAAGTGTCACAAGTGTTTGACACTAGTTAATACGACGGATTTCAGATTGTCTTTTCTTACGATTGGCGAAGAAGTTCAGATTGTTTTTGTCAAAATTGGTATTGACTTTTGTTGACAGAGACACGATTGTGTAGATCTATTTATTTTAATTGCAATGATTTATATTTAGAACGTTCTTGTATTTAAAAAACTGGTTAAACTTTAAATCTAGTAAAACTAATCTAGTAAACTAATAAATCTAGTAAAACCGGATAACTTTAATAAATCTAGTAAATCTAGTTCATTCGATTTATTATTTTTTCAATGACTATTCCAGTATACCAGATTTATAAAAATGATTAATTTTAGAGTTCAGGGGAATTTGAAACTTCACGACTTATGATTTACAAAAATCAAATCTTTTCTACTTTAATGTAGTTAGAATTAATGATAGAAGACAATTTACTGAGTTGTTATATTAGTGTCTTGAAATTAAACTTAAAAAAAAACGATATAGCACTATGTATTTATATTATATAAAATAGTTAATTTATAGAAAAATTTTTTAGAAATTATAGTATGCAATTTATAGAAAATCGTAACTAAATTGGAACAGAAACTTACGAAGTTTATTATACAATTAAAACGTATTCATATCATAAAGCGTTATTGTTGTTATTATTATAATTATATTATCAGAATAAATGTTATTCTGTAAGTATGGAATTTGTATATAAACAGATTTTCGATTTATTTATATGCTCTTCTGATATTTTCGATATTTTAGAATCAAACTAATTTTACCTAACAGATTACTTAAGCACCATAAAATGCACCTTCTTATTCACTTTTAAATATTTGAAATTTATAAAATACATGCAGACTTCTGTAACTGGATCTATATAGTTCTTTTATTTATATCATAAAGTTTGCTAATCTTTTTTATTAAAATATTCCTTTCTTTCCTTTTCGGTTTTCTGTTACATCCCACAGCTTCTTTTATTAGGTATTTATTATTATTTCTATTTCCGCTTTGAATGGGGGCCGCTTTGATTTACGTTATTCATTTATATTTAAAAATAGCAGTTCTCTCGTTCTTTACGTAAAATCCTCTGCTTACCGGTTTGAAACGTGTTATTTATTTCTTCTCTTCCCCTCTTTCTTCTTTTTTTCTTCCTAAAATCATTGCGCGTAATAATAATCCATCACATCTCTACTTAAAAGTTTCTCTATTTCTCTATTTTTCTACTTGAAAGTTTCTACTGTACATTATTACAGGCTTGGGCGTTATTGAAATAATATATTTAAAAAATGGTAAATTGAATTATTTATTACCTCACTTGGCTAGATGTTTAAACATTTATCTTGGCGATTTTTTTCTAAACTCATTATTTAGCTAGCAAGCAAAATTACTTACTTATTTTCTATTTTGTATTTGAATAAATTTTTATTCTTCAGGTTAAATTTGTTATTTTATTTGAACGATTGAATTAATTTAAGAAAGAATGCATTTTGGAATGAAGATACTTTATTTATTTATTTAGAGTCGTGTCGATTTCCAAAAGTCATTAATACTTGCTTAACAATTTTTATAATTTCTTCATATGTATATAGATTATAATATTTCAAGTTAGTACATATTATAATATAGTTACGTAGTTTGCTTACACTAAATTCATTAATGAACAATTAAAGAACAATTTATTAAAAATATTCAAGAAATACTATTTCCAAAATGATATTTTAGATAGTATCTCTAGTAATAGTAATAGTATAGTATTTCTAATAGATAGTAATAGTATTTCTAAAATTTTACTATTTTAAAATAACTATTTTACTATTTTAAAATAAGAGATTGATCGAAATAATCCATTCGGTTTATTCCACGATAAAATGTGTTCAAGCTTGCATTTATATTCGTAAGTTTAGTTTTACTTATTTTTACATTTATCATCTTTTCACACATGTTTTTTCGTAAAAAATATTAATTACAATATCAATATATATTAAATGATTCTTATATTCTCTATATAATTTACTTCGGAAGTTTCATACTTTACCGTTTTTGATCCGTTAAAAGCATTTACTTTCTCTTCTTCATACCATTAAAGGGAAAAGTAAATTTAAAAGTGAAATTAGATTTTATGCCCCGGTTCACCATCTGCTAATAATTGGCAATTTTATACGACGTGTGTTTTACTTTTCACTTGCAAATATGTTATGCCAAATTCGCAGAGTTCATTCTTTATATTCTAAAATAAGCCAAGATACAAATTATATTTTGACAACGTTTCGTGATGATTTAATGCCTTGTCTGGTAAAAAGCTTGCTCTCGTTAGCGAAAGATATAAACTAGGATAACGCATTCGGAAATAGTTATAAAATAGTGAAATACGGCGGAGTATTTTCAAATGAAACAATAGTTAAATGGCCTGTCGTTGGGTTCACATCGACTATCGAGGCTACATTTTTATTACATCGAATAAACGTGTGTGTGTGTGTACATATAGCGTATATTTCTTCTATATATTTCTTCTATTGGAAAGCGATATTTGTTTCTTTTTACATGGAAATCTTTCATTTACTAGCAAATTGCGTTTTGTTACAAAAGAATTTTTCTGATTTAATTATTTTCATTTCTTTTCACGTAACTGAAACACTCACACCATTTCAAATATTTAAAACAGAAGGCGAAGGGTATTTTTATGGATCTTAATTAATTTGTTGGTTAAAGTTGAATCTGGATTTATAAAATGCTGCTGATAATGTTCTTTACATTTATTCAAAAGAATATATAAATAAATTGTTTTCTTACGAAAATCTATAGATATATAATACATAGATGTATAAGGAACGTATAACAATAATATATGTAATTATATAATAAATATAAGAAACATTTTTCAGAATGCTAACTAATGAACAAATCAGCACCTGTAAAATGCTTGAAATTCATAAATTTTTTTTTAAATATTTAAAACTTGCGCATGTACAATTGCTCACGAAAATATTCGAACGAAGTATCTAAAATATTTTAGAATTCCATTCGTATCGTAGCGAGATTTAATTGTTATTATTGTATATCGGTCAAGTCTCATAACAAATCTAAAATATATGTAGCTGTTAAACAATACTTTGTAGAGATCGAAAGATTATTTAAACAACGGTGATTAATAAGTTTCAATATTCGTGCATCATTTGATTTTGCAGACCATAGTCATAATTTAATTCATAATAATTAATGATAAAATTTTCAATTCAATTTAATTAAATTTTGAATGTTCGTTGTACATATTTAACTCCTAATTGGTATTGAACGTTGAAGACCGTAACAACCTGGAATTTTAAATTATTTATTTCCGGAATATTTAGTATAATTTTACTTGATTTATAACATTTAATAATAATTCAATTTAATAATCCTTAACATTCATTACATATTTAAGATGGCTATTTGTGGCTATTCATTATATGCTAATTTCTTTTATCAAATTTTCATTTATCATATTTGTAACGAATATCTTATAATTTTGCTTAAGTCGTCAATTGTAAATATTCTATGGTAAATGTTTGAATACTTTTGTAAGCAACATTTTTAACTTTCATATATAATTATATATTACTGTATACAAATGTATATACAATAATGTATTATATTGTATATGTACTGTATTAATATTATACTAATACATAATAATACATTAATATATTATATACAGTATATATAATAATAATATTATTTTATACACATATTGTATTAATATCGTATTAATACATAATAATATATAATATATTACTGCATAAACAATATATAAAATAATATACAGTTACAATATATAT
>WIUT01004419.1:0-17166 GCA_010645135.1 Tetragonula clypearis | reverse complement strand
AACTTCGTTCCTTCCTCTTCTCTCTCTCTATCTCTCTCTCTCTCTCTCTCTGTCTGTCTTTCTCTCTCTTTCTCTCTAGCCTCTCCTTTCTCCGCGTTCCGCGATTTTCGGACTCCGATCTTTCAGCAAAATAAAAGCAATCCTCTCGTTTCTACCGTGGCATTCAAACACGCGAAATATATATCCTGGACCCTTGTGGCTTGCGCGACGTAGCTGTTTCTTATTTTTTTTTCTTTTTTTTTTTTTTCTCTCTTTTCTTTCGTCGAGTCCTGCGGTTTCCTCCTTATCTTTTTTCTACGTGTTATTTTTCGTTTTGTCGCTCTTGAGGCGTGTATATTTGAATTCCTCCGGAGAGAAATCGGTCGACGGCAACATTGTAACTCGGAAATGAGAACAGTGATCCGCGTAGGAAATCCCGGACGAACGGGAGGAACGGCAAGGAAAGCAAGATTTATGCGTTTTGTAAAAAAAAAAAAAAAAAAAAAAAAAAAAGTCGAGACGAGGCGTGTGTAGAGCTGGCGTGTAGAGATTCAAATATTCCTTCGATAAAAGTCTCGGGACAGGATAGGCTGATTCAAACACGCGGGGGATTAACATGGCGACCTGAAACATGTTGCAGTTCAGACAATTGGAAATTTAAAACGATCGTATAAATTTTCTCGCGCGAATCATTGACATTCATATCGGCTGGAAGCGAGTGACCTCGCGATTTGAATTTGAAAGTAAGTATTTTTTCTTGTTTCCTTTTTTTTTTTCTTTTTTGTTTTCGTTAGCGGCCCGATCGTGCAGTTATTATTAATTAATTTCACGAGAGCAGCGTTTGGAGTGACGTTTAACGGCCAGATTTGTTTAGCAAATAATCGCGAACGAGGCTTGAGACAAACGAGGTCGATCAACTGACCTCTTGTATTAAAACGCTCAACCGAAGCCAATCATGCTCGACAGACTATCGTTACCATTGTCGAAACTCATCAACTATATCAGTGTCTCGCTTATTAATTAGTATTAATTAACGTTTCCGAACGGGCCGAAATAAACGAACGTGAAATCGTGAAATTATCGAACAAATTATTGCCCCAAAAGAACGGAAAGGATAGGAAACTACGCCACGACACGTGTTTATGTTAAATCTATATTATTCGTTGTCTGTTACCAACAACACAGTTGAAAGAAATTTTAGAAACAAGAGACACTGACAAAAAAAAAGGACTTCTTTCTACCAGCGATAACAGTGGACAAACTGTGCGAACTAATTCTGGGAAATGCTTCAAAGAATCTCTTCTTCCGGCAGAACGGAAAACGTTTCTGCACGACGACTTCGCCAAGAAATCGGCACAGCCTTTTTTCATGGAACGACCTAAACGATCGTCTGTTTATCGCACTTTCTGAAACGATGTCTAGCAAGAAGAAACGATCAATCGTCAGGGGGGAAAACGAAGCGAATCGAAGGTTGCTCGAGTAGAGAAATAGACACGAGACTCGGAGTATTTAATCGAAATTGTTTTTGCCATAGGTCGGTTCAGGTAAGGATAACTTTGAGGCAGATAGAGATCGAGGGCGAGGAAAGGAAAAGGATGTTCTCGCAGCGTGAAGAGAAATAAATGGCCCAGCGGCGAGTGGTCCTCTGGTTCTCGTAAATATTCTCGAAGGGACGACCAACACTACGTGCATAGGTAAGAAAACCGTAGATACTCGAGCATTTCGTCCCACCTTTTCTTCGAAATCGGCGAAAAGCCCATCCTGATCGCTTGAAAAGAAATTTTGCCCCCCCTTTTTTCCCTCTCTTTTTCTCTTGCTCTTTATCAGCCGGTAATCCTGTTGGCAAACACGAAGGACGAACAACGAATTTCCACGTGACCGAAACGAAAATCCTATCCGTCTGCGTATTTTTTTTCTTCCTCTTTCTTTTTCCTTTATTTTTTTTTTTTTTTTTTTTTCTCGAAGCCGCATAGCTGAATGTAAAAATACGAAGCACGTGGTGTTTGAAAAAGCGAAAGCCAAAAAGCGAGAGAACCTGTCCGACCGGAGCTCGGCCTCCGTGTCTTATTTCGTGGAAATCGAGAATACGCGGCTGCATATGCGTTGCATTATCGTTACCGAGGTTGGTATCGAATGATGCCGGGAACTAAAGAAACGATTGCGTAAACACGCATCGGGGGAAAAAAATTCGTTGGAAAAAGAAAAAAATGAAATACCATCGTTCTATCGACGACTATCTAATAAATGGGAGGAGAAGCGACGGGCGAAGAAATCGGTAATATATGTCGCACACGAGAGATAAATAACGCGATAATGAAGTAAACGGTGGCCAATTAACCGACGCGTGCATTTCCTGTGATGACGTTGTCTTGCATGCAATATCTATGCAAAAATGGCACTGCAAATGGCCGTAGCAAAACAAGCTTTACATTCGAGAAATTTTGCATAACTGAACCGAACGAGTAGGCGTCGTTTCTTTATTTATGGATACACGCACGTTTGAATGTATCATCTCGTTTTCGTCGAAAATGATTTACATACCTGCAACATCTTCTGTTTGAGAGAATTAGAATCGATGTATTTCGAACCGATTTGTTCTCAATCGACTTTCAATTTTACGATTAGAGAAATTTTCGGAAACCGATCGACCAACTGGAGACGATGAAACTCTCGTCGGCGATAGTTCTTTCAACCGAGATTGATCGATTCTCGCGAAACCTCGGGCTCTCAAGCCTCATTCCTCGAAATCACTCATCGAGTGTGATAGTCTTCTAGACAAAATGTGGGATGACTATCTGCTCTTCGTGAGTCACATGGTCACCCAAACAATAGAGTAGATTGCCCGATTTGGGTACAAAATCCATGATAAGTTTCACGAGGACGCGTCACTCTCATCTCTTGCCTCCACGAAATGTAAATAATCGTGAAAATGTAGAAGTGCAACAATTCAGTCGCGATTCTCATACAACGAAGCAGACGAAATAGATACTTTGGACGAGAGAAACTCGTGTCGTTCTTAGAACCCAATAAAAATATGGCTCCCGATTTGCAGACAGATTGTGTCGATTTTTAACACTAGAACTACCACACCAGTCAAAATGACTGGTTCATACAATTTTATTTTAAAATTTCCATTTCATGTTACAATTTTTTCCCCCGCAACGATGCAATGACTTTTACAGTGATAACTAAAGAAAATAATGTAATGAATTTTATTTTATTTTTATTTATTAGACATCAAAATAATTTTGGTAGAAAAAGTTTCGTCTTAACTGTCGATAGTTCTAGTGTTAAAGAAAGCAACGAGCAGAGGCAGAGAGAATTATTCCGTGCGCGTTCATCGTATCACGTACGAAACCGATCTTGCATTTACGTAAATATAGCAATTACGTTAAACATGCAACCTGGCTACGCATACGGAATGTTATTAATAATTATATATAAATTACTATCAAATAGTTATGATGCAAAACGTGTTCTGTTCCATTATATTTAAGAAAAAAAGAATCGATCAGGTTCAATGTCAACGATTACGTAGATCCTGTCAGACGGTTACTAACACCGTTTTAAACTTGCCACCGTAAACCGTGGCATTTTCTTAATTATCAATTAAAGCAGCCTTCCTCGTTTCCACTTCCTGACGGCGCGCAATTCCGCGAGACACACTATACTCCCGCGAGTCGATTTTTTTTTTCCCCTCTGCTACATGGTTATCTATTAAACGGACGAAAATGAAACGTCTCGAGTGGATACTTATTGAGAAAATGGACGCTAGTCACGATTTTCACGGTTACGAAACGACGGAGAGATTTGCAAAGCGTTCGCAATTTGCAGATCCTTCAGTGCGAACGAACAGAACGCAGATAAAAAGAAAAAAAAAAAAACGAAATAAAGGACGCGTCGCGATGCATCGTATTATTCTCTAAACGCAATGAAATGCAATTGTACGCGAGTTCTGGAATTTTTTTTTAGACCTAAGATCGATCCACGCCGTAGCTTTCGTGACAGTGAAGAAATCTCTGTCGTTCGCGATCGACTCTCTCGTGGTTCGTTATTGTCGATATTGTTCTTTGATAACCAGCGGGGAGAAACGATAAAAAGAAAATAACATATGTGTGCAAACAAAAAAAAAAGAAAAAAAAGAGCGAAGATGATACGGAAGAAGGCATATCAATCAGAGTACGAGTTATCTACCCTTCCGGGAAACATCGTGTCCGGTGCATCGTGCCCGATATGCGTGCTGACAATAACAAAGCGATACTTTCGCTCGAGCGTTGCTGCACGCCAATCGGCGAATAATGCATTCCTAATCGAATATCGTTTTCCCTTCTTCGAGGGAAAGTGGAGTAGTAGCGAAGAACTTGATAGCAGCACAGATTTATTGAGATTCGTATTTCTTGTATGTACGGCTATAATAACAAATTTCAAAAATGAATAAACAAATTTTATGATACGACCTCACATCCACGTCACACTCTTGATTACTTACTTATTGCTACCTCTTCGATTGAATTATCAGACATTAGGAGCTGGCTGATTTGACACGAACATGACAGATTATTTTGTATCCAAGCCTTCACGAATATAGATCCATATTTGATTTAACGCTAGACTAGAGAAAACATTCGAGCAAATTAGTCGACCATATTTGATTGAAATTGAATAACTTACGGAGTCGCGCTAGTCGACTAGCGATTATCTGCGATAATATGAGTACGCATGTTTACGTAGCTGCAACTTTTCATCGGGCACGCGAGAAGCGATTTCCCAATACTATTGGTTGAAAACGGTGAAAAATTGAAAATAATGCGTGCCTTCTTCTCCGAGCCATGTACAGACTAATTTCGAGAAAAGAATTGAAAAGAAGTTTCGCGTAAACGTTATTTCGGGCCTTCTGCCAATTATAAGTGTACACGCGTATAAGACTATGTACGAGCGGTTCGCAGTTGGCCCATCACCGACAAAAATGTGTGCAGTTAAGCCAACTTTATTAGGCGCCGTAAAAGGCACATAGGATGAAGAGTCAAGAACTTCCTGCTGGTATCGCATAATGTTGCCGCGCGTACATGCGCGCGGAAAGGCGAATCGCATTAACCTCCTTTCGCGCGACTTAATCGGCCGATCCGATGGTCGCTATTGTCTACAGCAGCAGCAGCAGCAGCATCGATAGGAAATCAAGCCGCGTAAACGCGTGAATGTTCTCTTTCTGTTTGTTTGAAAATTCAACGAATTTTTCGAATTCGGTTTACTTGTCTCGACGAAATTCTTCGCGAGCCGCGATGATAAATAAAGAGAGATTTCGAAAACCGCTTCCAGGTCTCTTGCTCACTCGAGAAGCATTATCAAACGCTATTGTTTCGATACACGTTTCCCAGCAACGAGGAGAACTTAGCCGATCAGATAAGACGACAATGAGATGAGAAAAATACCAGATACCATACTTACTCGTAATTTTTTTATTCGTACGATAGAAATTCACAAATTCGGCTAAGTAAATCCAACCGCTCGTACTTTAATTGCGTACTAAAAAAAAAAAAAAAAAAATAAAAATTCGTTCGAATGAATGCAGCTCGTAGCAAACGGTTCTATCGTGGCAAGGACCTGCGTGTAATCTGTTAGACCTTCGTCCGATTTCTACAACGTAATATAATACATATCGATACGAACGCAAGAAACCCTGATATCACGTCCTCTTTCATTCGCTTCCATTCGGCGTCCCTTCTTTATTGTTGTTGTTATACGTACAGTGCAGAAGAAAAATCAATTAACAACGATTTTATATATATATATATATATAGAATCGTTGTTAATTGATATATATATATATATCAATTTATCATCAATATGTCAATATTAATTGATATATATCATCGATTTCCATTTTTGTATATATATTAAATGATGGACAGACACAAATCTATGTTCCGTTTTAATTTTTCAACCATTTCCTATCGTTTCCTTTTCCACATGTTTTTCCCTGTTTGGAAAAATCTGCGCTGCGCTGCGTTCAAACTTCGTTCATATAATATTTCCACTCGCGAACAAATAAAAAAGTGACGAGAATCGCTGCCGCTCACGAGTATTAGTCTTGAAAGATTGATAACTCACTCGATAAATCATTTGATAATGATTTTTACCATTCGTTAGAAAATACCAGTTTTCGATCTAGGCGCGATTTACATCGTCGTTGTGTCATCATGACTATTGAAACTGTTACTAAAACTTAAGTATTAAAATTAATCCCACTTTTTTTTCTCTTTCGTCGTTTGTCTTGCAGGAAACGAGGTTTTGTCCTCGCGTGAAAATTTCAGAAAATAAAATATAAAAATAATCACCAACAAGAAACAAATGATGAAAGTATATATGACGCGTATGTTTGAATATACAGATTGTAATGTATTGTATTGTATTTATGCAATGTATAATGTTACACGTGCATTGAATGTATTTCAGGAATCTACGAGTCCATTGTGAATAGAAAAAAATTTCAGATTGAAGCCAAGTGTGAGTATTTATAGAAAGATACATACTTACATCACGCTACGATGACTTAAGAACTTATGCTTACTTCAACTACTTACTATAACGAAATATCTGTACTGTACTGTCGATGGGGCTGTAGGCAATTTTACACGTTCCCGAGCTCACCACTTCACGAGCAGAATTCGAGTGTGTTCTTCACATGTAAATTTTATGCAAAGTCCATTAGGCTATGTGCAATTTTGGTAGCACGTATAAAAATTGCAAGATACTTTTGTGCCAGAGAAACGTACAAAAATACTTAAATGAAGTGCTTAATTGAATGAGGAACAGGGAAGCGAGATAATTAAATATCTTGTAATTTTTATAAAAAAAAATATATATATATATATATATAATGTTGAATATGTTGCAACTCTCATCGATAAAAATAAATGGCTATAATTTTAATAAATGTTGAAAAGATAGTAGGAACATTGTTTCTCGATGATAGTCCATGAAATAGATAAAAACATATCGGAAAGCGCAACATCAACGCACTTACATTACCTGTTGCATTACTCTTAATGCAGTACTGGATCATGTGTCAGATCATCTCGTTAGTGATATAATCGTGTATAATTTCAAGGGTATCGCGGATTCGTGACATAAAATAATTTCATAAACGACGATAGGTCAATATTACGCAACGTGTTTCGTTAGTCGCAATGCAAAAAACAATCGATACTATAATCGCGTAACGACCGATAAGTAATTCTATAAAAGGCAATATATTTCAAAAGAACGACGATCCCACGAACGAAAAAAACGTTTCAGTAATCCATAGAAGCATTTATTTAGAAAAAATGTCCTCTTTCTTGTTTATAATTTTTTAAATGCTTTTTTAGCAGCGAGGAAAATTCATCGTGCGAAATATAGTCGCTGATCGATCGTACAACCTGCAGCATCTGTCGTCTGGTCGTGCAACTATTATTTGAAAACTTCATTCGCGCGACATCTAGCGGTGAAGTATCGAAACTGGTAGCTCCGAGACGAGTAAACAGATGTCATTCTCATTTCCAATAATGGCCCGAACAGACTTTTAATTATCGATTATAAAAATGCTCGTCTCAGGCATACAAATCACACAATTTACGTAATCAGTCGTAAATCTAAATCATTCCACCATTTTTTTTTCATTTCACCGGAAATGATTATCGTCCGTTTATCGAGGACGACGTTCTTCGTTTCTGCTCGTTCGATAATCGATGAGAAAATCAATATTTTGCAATTGAGAGGCGCAAAACCACGCGATTCGAGTCGAATCGAACTTATCGATATTTTAAAAAACTCCACTGTCTCGTATCTCTGTATATATAACGCGAAAACGGGAAAATCTCCGCTGTCGATAATCAAGGAAAATTGTGCAACAAGAATCTGCGCGAATATTAAATCATTTACAGATTTATACGAAGAGATATAGAAAGAAAGCGACGATCACGAGCACATTCATTCATGTGCCCTCGCTCTCGTGGCAAAACATAAAAGGAATAGTTTCGTGAGTCCGGTGGTCATTCAGTTTTTAGTCGCGGTTCAACCACGTCGCTGACAACATGTGTCGGTTTATGTTATTCGACTAACCGAGTGGTGCTCGTTGAAAAACTTGACGGAAATGTCATCCTGAAAAAGAGGTTGTGCCGAAGTGAATGCCGTTTTGCAATTCAACTTTTGCCGTGACATTTATCCATTGTTCAGCTTGTAATTGTCATTTAAACAGTGGCAGGCCATCGTCAGATAAAAACTAAAATTCAGACCAGCGCTTCGTGGATTACTTTTTTTTCAGGGGAATAAAAAAAAAAAAAAAAAATGGCTTGCCCGTTATCAGACGATGTTGCGTAAGTAATATGTCTTTCTTAAAAAATTCTTGCGCGTCGAAATTTTCACGTAAATTCGCCTGCCTTGAAATCATCATCGTCCATTTTGTCTTATTTGTTTCTCTTTTACTCGAAGAATAACTAATTAGAATAATCGAAATTAATTGTCGCGTCAAAGGCGAGCATTAGAACGTTTTTCAATTGAAAACGAGAATAATAATCACGTAAACTGAGATGAATTTGATGAGAGAGAGAGAGAGAGTGCTGATTCAATTTTGCTTGCTTTTAGGGAAGATCACGATCAAGAAACTGATCAATTGGCCGAAGGACCGGGTATGCTTTATGGCGAATATCTTCGATTGGACAAGATTTTAACCGCACAAAGGTTGCTGAGCGCCGAGTACAACAAGGAAGTACACGACGAACATCTCTTTATCGTCACTCATCAGGGTAAAAAAATTTCAATCGCTGCAACGTTCGTAACAAATATAAACAATATTGCGCAACGGTGGTTGAACTTCGCCTATTTGTTTCAAATATTGCACTTCCTATCCTTACTACTGATAAAACATGTTTAGTGTTTTAGATATTGACACATTATCCATGCTATTGGGAAATGTTGTTCTATCATTTTTTTTTTTTCGTTTAGAATATCGTCGTTCTTTTGCTTTTCGAGATATGTCTTTTACTGTTTTTTTTTTTTTTTTTGCTTTTCGAGAGATATTTTTTAGCTCGCGAAAAAAGGCTACGAATAACGAAAAGCAACGACGCCACAGAAAGAAGTTCTCTTCGGTTTCGAAAGAATAATGAATAGTACATTTGAGAGCGAGAGAGCGAGAGAGAGAGAGAGAGCAGTATACGAAATTTAATTTAAGAACGAAGAATGTCTACAAGGGAAATTATAATTTTTTTTTTTTACCATTTCCGTCCGCAGCATACGAACTTTGGTTCAAACAAATCATCTACGAATTAGACTCGGTCAGAGGTCTTTTCAACTCCGAACCAAGCGACTATGATTTGAATGGCACCACCAACAATCACACTGCTGTTCCAAAGTCTCGGATCTCCCAAGTTCTAGACGAATCAAGGACGTTGGAAATCTTGAAAAGATTGAATCGCATTGTACTTATATTGAAAGTAAGCGATGCTTTAAGATAATCGTATCTCGTATCGCGGATATATTACGGATGGAAATTCATCGAACAATGCGACGATAAAAGATTGTTTAAAGAACGGAAAGAGTAATAGGTATAGGTTGTCCCGCGCAATGCGAACGCATCATCAAGTAATCCTATATGCTCGAGGAAAAGAAGGCCAGTGGCCATATGTTGACAATGACAGTGATGGAAAGAATGTGAACGACCCTTAATCGCAAGCCAATTAGAGCATTGAAATTTATGACAAGGGTGCTTCGACGCTACACCGCGGTGTTTCTAATCACATTTCAATTGTCACGCTTCGAGACTGGCGTGCGTCCCATTTTTACAAATCGCAAATAAAGATTAGTTAAACTTCTGTTTAAGAACATTTATCAAGACACGATAATATGTACAGAAACGGGCGTGTCGTCTCATTCTCACGTATTCTCAAGTAATCGAATAACAAAAACTATAACATTCGTCGCATAGAGAGAGATTGAACTTAATCAAGAGAAGAACGAAAAATTAAGTTTGACTTGTACCTGTAAAATTCGTTTCCCCGACTGATAATCGACCGATGACTTTGAAAAGAATTATTGGCTTAAACGGATAATTTTTCCTTCTTCGTAACAGTCGTCTGTTTTTAATAAAAGCATACTATCTCACGACTGTCGTGTAATCGAAATTATTTTCACGTGAAAATTTGTCAAACTGGTCAAGGTTCTTAGCAATATGACACTTTCTCATTGCTGTCACTTTTCTCCTACTATTTCATGCTGGAATAAGAAAGATTGTGGGAACTGCAGAAATAACAGTAAGTTAACACCGCTAGATGATATGCGACACCCTACACTACATGCATAGATGAGTTAGGTAACAAGCTCATTGGCGCTCTTTCTATACCACAGAATGCAGGTGTGGTCGCCGTGTTTTCTTCTCTCGTTCTATTGAAAAATCATGTAGCAGGGTTAAGTAAGTAGGATTTAATACGAGACACAACCATGTCCTTCCACGACTGTCATTCAGAATGATATTTCTGTTTGAAACTATAATGAGACTAACGTTACGACCATGTTCGATGGTATTGATTTTTTATTTCCTTTTTTTCTTTTTTTTTTAATTTGATTATCGAAATAACCATAAGAAAATTGTTATTACGCGTATTGCGCAGATTAACGATTACTTCTTCTTTGTACGGTAAAAGTGTAAGCGTGGCGCCCATATAAATGCAAACGCGGTTGTCTTAGCCACGGTAAGATCGATTCAACGTCAACAAAGACAATAACAGACCATAAGGGTCAAGCTGTACTCAATATTGAAAAATTCACGTATCCAGAGGACGATATATTTTTTTTAGTGAAAAAATTTTCGATTCCAGCTACTAGTGGACCAGGTGACAATTTTGGAAACCATGACGCCGCTGGATTTCATGACATTTAGAGACTATCTATGCCCAGCCTCGGGCTTCCAATCGCTACAGTTTCGTCTGTTGGAGAATAAATTGGGCGTGAAACAGGATCATAGAGTCAAATATAGTCAAAGTTACACAAGAATATTCGGAAGGGATCCAAAAGCTATCGAGGCGATTAAATGTTCAGAAGATGAGCCCAGTCTCAGTTATCTTGTTCAAAAATGGTTAGCGCGAACACCAGGCCTGGAGCCTCATGACTTTGATTTCTGGGGGAAATACAAACGATCCGTCGAGAAATTGCTCGTTGAACAGGAGCAACTCGCACGAGTAATCATTTATCCTACTTGAATGAATAGCTTTGCGTTAAAGAAGTTTTAATTATTTTTACTGTTTTCGCAGAAACATACGAAAGAACAGCTTAGAAATTATCATTTGGCAAATATACATTCTCGGAAAGCAGTATTCGAGACAATATTCAATGAATCTCTCCACAATGCGCTCGTATCTCGAGGAGAAAGAAAATTCGCGTACGGCGCCCTTCAAGGTGCAGTGATGATCACATTGTACCGCGATGAACCAAGATTTAGCCAACCGCATCAAATTTTGACCGCGTTAATGGACATTGATTCTCTAATTACTAAGTGGAGGTGTAAGAAGATATATTTATTTATTTGATTTAAATACTTTGTTATATGATAATAAGTAAAATACTTGCATTTCTATTTTACTCGCTAGATAATCATGTTTTAATGGTTCAAAGAATGATTGGTTCCCAACAACTCGGAACCGGAGGATCTTCCGGATATCAATATTTAAAATCTACTTTAAGGTCAGTACATACTCGGTATTTTTTTTTTTTTTTTTTTTTTATATCTGTGGAAAATATTTTTAAAAACACGTGTCACTGATAATTTCATGTCTTTTGTTCATAGCGATAGGTACAAGGTATTTTTAGATTTATTCAACTTGTCAACATTTCTGATACCTCGCCATATGATTCCGCCATTGACGAAACAAATGAAGACAAAATTATCCATTGCTTGCAACGGATGGAATCCTGATGACAATCAAAACAATTCTGAATGTACAGTGAATGATACGTAGGAGATGGCCCGATAATGCCATAACTTTTACGATACATGAGTATAGATAAATCAATAGATAATGGAATATCGAATACGTAAATGTAGAAATAACAATCTTATAAATCTTTATTTTATTTTATACTAGAATATTTGTAAAAATATACAAATGGCTGCATAATGCTAGCGTAAAAATTCTGTCAATTGTAAAACAACTATCGAATATACGTGTAAAAGATGTTATTGTTGTTAATATTATTGTCATTAATATTATTGTTATTAATATTATTGTATGTATTTTCAAAGTACCTTGATTAAAAAAATACTTTTATAGATTTTATGTACATTTTAGGATCAATATAAATATTTTCTTCAAATATTTTCGTCTATGTCGATATAGATTGCTTCAAAGAACGTTTAATGACGACACTTGATTCGCTATACCTGTTATAAAAAAAATTATTCAATATAAAATTGATAAATCTCTGCGACATGTAAATGATATAAGATAATAAATCCATACCGCATAAATTACTGCCTATTCCTATATACATGTAGCCTTTGTCTCCAAAATTTGTTCCCCACGAATTTTTTATGATATAATGTGGTATGGCAGCTGATTTGTCGTATCCTATTATTTGTACAGCATGATTCAGGTTATCAAAGGAGCCATCACAGTGATATTGTATTACGCCGCCTAAATAGTTTTGCCAGGATAAAGCATTTACTGCAGCCGCCACTGGTCCATGAGTGGCCAATGTTATCAGCAGCTCATCCTCTGCATCTACGAAACTAAAGTCCGTTAAACCTTTAATCTTCTTAACAGCAAATACTGTGGACGAATATTATTGACTGTAGATGACAGCTATTTACAATTAAACGAATTTCAATTTACTAAAATATTAATTTTTTAAACGACCTTCCATTCGATTAGACTCTGAAGAAGAAAATAAAATTCTTGGCTCTATAGCATTATCGCACGCATATTACGAGTAACATTAACCGGTTAGCTTATGTAAGAAAACCTTTACATAGCTAATTACATACAAAGCAGCACAGACCGATACGGCGATACACTACAGTTCTCGTTCTTTTATCAACTGTATGTCTGATACTTAAGCAAAATCCTTCATTTAAAACTATTAACGTCATATTACACGTAATGTTACAATTTTCTTACCTATCACATGTAAAATCTCGTATTTTTATACCAGGTGTTTTATCTATCGTTCTATAAAAAATAATATTTTAAAATTAATCGTCATCCGTATTCCACGTATTCGTTCGAATATTTTTGTTCATACTTACTTCCCAAGTTTACACGTACCAGTCTTTCCTACGAGTGGGTAAGTAGCCTCTTGAAATATTTGAACTTTGGACGCTAACAACCACGAAAGCAAGCTACATATATCCCCACCCTCGCAGCCAAAATTACTGTTTTTCGCACAGTCAATCATCTACCGAAAAAAAAAAAAAATCGAAGACAGATAAAGATTTTCTGTCCTTTCTGGCTAAATCTCGAAAAAATATATTGAACATCGTACTTCTTGTACGCTGAACGTGTACAAAGTGCCATTTTTTATTGCATACATCGATTCAACAACTTCAACGGTACTGAAAGCCCAACAAGCACCGCAAGAACCTTGACTTCGTACCGGGGTAATCACTCCTTTGTCTCTCCAGTCGAATTTCGAAGGTATGATAACCGATCTTTTCATCCGATTAGTAGATTGCAACAAATGATGTTTGCGATGATATGGCGCAGTCACGTGTTTCTCTCCTGATTAGAATTATTTATTTATTAATAATAAGTATTCAGACTGCTTGACGTAAACCGAGTTCTCACCTCTCGCTGGTAAGTCAGATAAGAGAGTCAGCGTCAGGAATTCATCTTCTGACATATCGGAAAATTCAGTGAGTCCATAATAAGCGCTTTCTTGTGACGATCGAAGACCATTCATTTTTTCAATGTGCCGCAACGATCTCTATAATAAGAACACAGCTATCTTCATTTATTCAGTAAACTGTGAGAATGAAAAACTAATTGACTGCTTTTTTTTTATTTTAGAAATAATTTAATGTTTTCTTTTTTTTTTTTATTTCGTTATGCCCACGCGCTTTATCGAACGTTTACTTGATGAACAACTATTAAATCTTATAACCGATTATCAATTCTACGAATTTAATATTACGCTATCAAAATGGTGCGATATAATTTTTATCTAGATGCATGTCGTAATCCTAAAGAGTTGTAAATAGATAACGTAGAATAAAATAGAAAAATAAAGTAGAATAGACAAAAGTGGAAGAAGAAAAGAAAAAGAAAAACACGCGGCGATGCGGAGAAGAACGCGGGAAATTTTCGAAAGTGAAATGTTCATGTGAATTGTTTATCGGCTGTGTGGCATTTTTCACGAATTTCTGCGGCTTACCTGAAATCGTTTAAATCGTTCTTCATGTTCTAATGGATCGTATCTGTAAGATTTGTTATAGCGTGTGACATAATTCTGAAAAAGCTGAATATCCTCGTTGCTGGTATCAGGATCCACTCTAATCGGTATTGCCAAAAAGCATAAACTCACTACCAACACTATAAACGCAACTGTTTTCCACTCCATGTCGAGGATAAAACATAATCCCAAAGCAAGGTACACTGCACGCAACAACAAAACCTATACACAAGTATATCTTTATTACATGACTCAATAGAATATACTTATATACATAATGTTCATGTCAAGGTATATCACGGTATGCATGTGTGTTTTGATAGCACCAGGGCCGTAAGAAGTAAATCTAATTAGTACATATTGCAATGGTGGTCAATATCTTCATATCTTTCCAAACGAGAAAAAGTTAAATAGTAGATACGATATTATTAGTCTGGAATTTACTTTACTTTACTTCTTATTAAATTAAATTTAAATTACATCTGGAATAAATTTTTTTTATAGGAGTTAACATTAAACAGTATCTGCTTCTTTCAAACACTTATATATTAAAGGTAATTATCGAACTTGCATATCTGCTTTAAAATAATTATTTTGAAAAGTATATTTAATTATTCTGCTGCATATACATACATACGTATGTATGTAAAAATATTTTAAAACTATCTAGTGTTTTTCTTAACCTCTATCTAAATCCATAAAACTAGTAATAATCTTAAATTACTCTGAATTTTATTTTTTCTTATTGAAAAAATTATATTAACGTTTTTCCTAAAGAAATAATATGTATTGTTTAAGTAATTTTTTTATTATAAATATTAATTTAACACTCGTATGACACTCTGTGTAAGTGCATCATTTCCGCTTCCAGTTATTCCTTTTGGATTTTCAATTCCTTTCATGTCGCCAACGTAAAACATGGACAACCGTTCAATTTCGAAGAAAAGGAAGGTTTGTGGATTTTCATAATTTGTAACGAATAATTCGTAAAAATATGATGTTTACTGTGATAATTAAAGTTATGTAAAAAATATTTTATGAAAAAGCAAACAAAAATGATACATAAAAGCTATGGATGACATGGATACTTGCAGATGTTTCCACTTCAGATGTATAGTATACATTTTATACTATGACATATTTCACATATTTTACTTCCACAGATATTAGAATAATTTACATGCATTGTCAAACTAACCAAAATATGTTGGTTAATGTTCAAGTTTACATTTAATTAAGTTATGTTTATGTTAACTGACCGCATACTTTTAGGTTAACTTATAACCTCTTAAGATTATATATATCATATAATTTTCTTTTTCCAGTTCGTTGGAGACGGAGTCTTCAAAGCTGAATTAAATGAGTTCTTAACTCGTGAACTCTCTGAAGATGGATATTCCGGAGTAGAAGTACGTGTTACTCCCCATCGTACGGAGATTATATTGCTGGCAACTCATACACAGAGTGTTCTTGGTGAAAAAGGTCGTAGAATCCGAGAACTAACCTCTGTTGTACAAAAACGATTTAATTTCAAAGAAACCCAAAATATTGAACTGTATGCTGAAAAAGTTGCAACTCGTGGTCTTTGCGCTATTGCTCAAGCAGAGTCCTTACGTTTCAAATTAATTGGAGGTCTAGCTGTGCGACGGTTAGTTTAAACATTTATATAAATTATATAAACTTATATATAAATTTATAATAATTGTAAATAATAACAGGGCTTGTTATGGGGTTCTCCGTTTCATTATGGAATCAGGAGCAAAGGGTTGTGAAGTAGTTGTTAGTGGTAAATTACGCGGACAAAGAGCAAAATCAATGAAATTTGTTGATGGATTGATGATCCACTCTGGAGAACCAACCAATGAATATGTCAATACTGCAACTCGTCATGTACTCCTTCGACAAGGTACGTTCACCAAGAAATTAATCAATAAAATAGATTTTAATTTAATTGAGATTAATTGTGATTTGATTTATCATTTTGTGTTAGGTGTGCTTGGTATCAAAGTAAAAATTATGCTCCCATATGACCCTCATGGCAAAACAGGTCCGAAAAAGCCTCTTCCAGATTCTGTTTCAATTGTTGAACCAAAGGATGAGATATTTCCTTCACAACCAACATCTGAAGTAAAAGCATCGAAGGATTTACCACAACCTATGCCACTTGCAGTGTAATTTATATATAAATGAAAATAAACTTTTAAAAGAAATATTTTATTTCATTTTTTTTTTTAATTTAATAACAACATAAATAAAAACATAAAGAAACAAATATATAGAAATACATTCTCTTTCATAATCATAACATAACAAAAAATATTTGTTTCTATATATTTATTTATGAAAATTTACATTTGAATTTAAACTTAATTCAACATTTAATATAATTTGTGAATAACATTCATTTATGATAGAATTATGTTAAAATATTTTTTGAGACAATCAACTATGACTAAGCAATTAAATACTGTCTCACCAGAATATCCATAGAATAACCCATATCTATATCAAACAATAGAAAAATTACTTATTTAACATGCTTTCAACCTTCCCCGAAAAATATAAGTTGTATCAATATAAACAATAATGAAATATACTTTAAAAAATATGAAATTATATTATGTTATAATATATAAAATGTCCTATTTTTAATGATTCATAATTTCAGTGAATCTTAAAAACGTTTATATACGAAAAAATTAAAATTATACATAACACAAAATGATTTAAGATAAAAATATTCGTTCAAAAAAAGGAAGGATTTAGAAAATT